>JAPQWV010004556.1:0-28877 GCA_027422505.1 Craterostigma plantagineum
AAATAAGGAAAGATTAAATAGACTTTGGATAGGAATGTGATGACAATCTAAGAGCATAGTTCAATTTATTCCAAACTTGAGGTTTGGGGAAAGTAAACACCTCAAGTTTGGTTACGGTTGAGAGTTTTAATAATCGTAAATTGGTGAGTCATAATCGAGAAACAGAAATCGTTATCGTACGAACATGTCTAAAGACCAAACGTCTTCTTTAAGCGGGGAGATTTTCAATTTTCGTGTTGTAAGCAAATTTAAGTGATTGTCTTTTTCCTTCGGTCTATACAAATAACGCTAAGTTTTGGCAACAACTCGAATAGGCGAAAGAAAATATAAAATCCGAAGCCTAACGGCGCGCCGTGGAGTCGAAAAGGTAGGAGTGCTCTCGAACAAGATCTCAAGAGATGATCTGAACACTGGCGATCATATCTATTCGTGGAGGCACTCCTATCTCTACGCTCACCATGGTAAACTTCCCTTTTTATATTGTTATTTATCTTTGATGTCTATTTTCCTTCCTCGCTTTTCCATGATCATCACTCCTTGCGTTTGTTTGACGCGGAGTTGAATTGATTTTATTGATGGGCGTTTCCAATTGAACGATGATTTCATTGTTAGATGAGAGGCGAGAGCGAAGATTTTTTTTGTTGATAAAAGGAGTTACTAATTTCCCCTAATTTGTTAGCTCTGGGTTCGATTTAGTGCTCTTGGTAGATGTTGGATATCATTGATCTGATGAAATCCCTTTTAATTAAAATGCATTTGATCAGCATCATAGTTTTCACGTTGATAATTTCTGGAAAGTAGATGATTTCAGGGTTAGTTTGTTATACACACTACCTGTATGTAGTAAAGAATACTCCTCATCACCAGTATGAATATGTGTTGGGATAGAAGTTTGATACTACATGAGGGGATATGAAACAGCAAGATTCAACTATGAGAAATCCCCTTTAAATAGCTATTTATCATTTAGATAAATCTATTCTTTTTTCCCCCACTTTCATACAACAATCCTCTATATATACTGGCGTACATCATCTATAATTGGGTATAAGTAACCAGACATTAGTTACTATATAATTTTAGACAGTGCTAGGTAATGTGTGATATACATAGTACGGCCAAACGGAAAGTTTGATGCACTTCATTGACTGCTGACTTCTTGGCTTAAGAGCTTTTGGTCCATATTGTCTGCCCCAATCTTCAACAATGGACTTTGCTGCTTCTTTGTTTGTATGTTTGAGATTGAGATTGAGGAAGGTGAATTCATTTTGTGTCTGCGTCGCTGGCTTCGATGATGATGATGATATTAGTTAGTAGTTACACAAATCTCTCACTCCCTGTGCTATTCGATCAATCCAAACTTGCTCTCTTGCTGAACAATGATTATCACCCAGTTTCCTATTTCCTTTTCCCTCCAAAAAAAAAACAAATTATCAGGAATTTACTTAGGAGACGGAAAAGGTGATCCATTTCACACGTGGGGGGGTCAAGAAATTGGAACGGGGACAGTATTAGACAAATTCCTCGTCAGCTCATCTCCATCGAGCCAATCAGACTCTCCCTGTCCAAGATGCGGCGACCAGTCAATGAACGAAGGCGTAATTTCATCGTGCCTCGACTGCTTCCTCAACGGTGGCGAACTCTACCAATTCCAGTACAGCGTCTCGCCCCTCCACTTCCTAGCCAAGGCTCGCGGAGGCACTTGCACCATGGCTCAGTCGGACCCGCCCGAGCACGCCGTCCACCGAGCTGAGTACCTCCTACAGAACGGCTTTGGCTCTTACAACGTTTTCAAGAAACAAACTGCGAGGACTTTGCAATCTATTGCAAGACGGGCCTTCTTGTAATAACTACCGTCAGCTGGGAAGGAGTGGGCAGGCGGCCTCCTTCTTGGCCGCCGCCAGCGCAGTTGTGTCTTCGCCGCTTAGGTTTATGACGACGGGCTTGGTGGGCTCACAGCTCTTGGCTGTGGGATATACTGCGTGAGTAGGGTTGTTTCGGACATTGGGATGAGGCGCGACGTAATGAAGATCCCTGTCGAGAGGCTCGTTCGTGACGCTGCTGCGTCTATTTCTGCCGCTGAGGTCGTCGGGGGTGGAGAAGAAGGTAACGGGGTTGCAGAGAATTCTAAGGAAAAATAGCATTGTTATTTTTTCCTGTTATCCTACGCTTGATTAAGACTGTTTATTGTGGAGGCTTGGATAATTTCTTCTTGTTATGTTTGTCGTGTGTTGAACTTTCGCATGTTTGTGTTGTGTGTGGATTTGAAGATCATGTAAATACAGCAAGAAACGCACATTTATTAAGTAGTGTAACGTGACTTCTGACATTATTTTGGGTGAGCGATATTTTTAGTTCCCAGTGATTGAGGCATGAGTGTTTCTTGTCCCCTATATTTCGATGATGCCATTTTTCATTCCAAAGATTGATGAATTGAGTTATTTTGGTCGTCTTGTTAATTTAATCGCTATTTTCTAGACGGAATTTAACACGCGAGAACACGTGATCTCCGTTTTCGGCGACTTGCAATATTATAAACTCATCGTCTTCTTCGACTTAGAAAATGACCATCATTACGCATCACACTTTGGAAAAGATTGACGACACTGAAGATGACTAAATATGTGGTGTGTACATCATACGCGCATTTAAATCGAAGAAGATGCATTATGATGGATTATATTAAACTGGATCACGTGCTCTCATGTGTTAATTTTTATTTATAACATTGAAGACTAAAAGTGGGTATTATTATTATTATTTATTATTATTATTATTATTATTATTATTATTATATTATTATTAGTAGTAGTAGTAGTAGTACAAGCAAGCAACTGTTTAATCTAGAAGTCCTCCTTAGCCGCCAGGTCCCTCAGCAGAAACTTTTGCAAACTTACCAGTAGAAGTCTTGGCAGCTCCTTCATAAGCACAACATTCCTCGGAACCATGTAAAGAGGCAATCTCTTCTTACAAAACTCCCTATATCCTCTTCTCCGTAGTATTGACTGTCTCCTCCTCCGCCTTAAGGCTGACAAAGGCACAAGGCGTCTCACCCCAAAACTTGTCCTTTCGAGCCACGACGGCCGCCTCGTCCACCGCAGGATGGATGGAATAGAGAACGGCTCGATCTCCACGCTGCTCAGATTCTCTCCGCCGCATATTATTATGTCCTTGCAACGGTCTTGACTTCCACGTAACAGTCAGGGTGGATCACGCCCACGTCCCCAGTGTAGAACCACCCGTCGTCCCGCATGGATTGGGACGTCGCCTCGACATCTTTTAGGTAGCCGAGCATTATGCTTCCACCTCGGATCACAATTTCCCCCATCGTCTTCCCGTCCCTCGGGACACTGCTGGCCCGTCGACCCACCACGTCCATTCTGAAGAAACAATGCTTCGCCACTGCAAGGGAAAATAAAAGAAATTCTATACATTCAACGGTTTATCACGCTTAATCATTTTTCTAGTCCGATAATTTAAGTGTTCGTTATAGGAGCAACGAATTACGGAGTGGGTGGCATGAGGATGACTTCAAAATTAAGCCATTTCCGTACATTGCAATCCTAGATTTTGCACAAAATTCTAGGGGGTACTGGCAACTTAGGGGGTGACATATGACACCACTTTAAAAAATTAAGCAATTTTCTGAACAAAAATCAAAATCCTAATTTATAATGTCCTAGAATGCTTAATTTGAAAATTATTATCCGTATAATTCCACTATCTTAAATTCTCAGTCCCATAATGGCAAATGCTAAGTTGCATGACTGAACCTATCTATTATATATATATATATATATATAATATCATATATATATGTATGTATATACTAGCAATTAGAATCCAAGGCATAGATCGACCCATCCCTGATCTAATTAATAATATAGAAGCCAAAATATAATTTTAGGTCACTAAGTTCACATGTTTTGTTTTTTGGGTCACTATGTTTGATAATTGCAAAAAATAGGTCACTAACTATGTATGTTGAAACAAATTCGGGTCACCTCTCATTTTTGGGTCACTATGTTTGATAATTGCAAAAATAGGTCAGTAACTATGTATGTTAAAACAAATTCGGGTCACCCTCTCATTTTTGGGTCACTAAGTATACGTCTTCTCAATTTTGGGTCACTAAGTATACGTGTTTAAATTTGGGTCGCTATATTAAATTCATTTTCTCATTCATAAAACATAGTGACCAAAATAAAAAACATGTATGCTTAGTGACCCAAAAATGAGAGGGTGACCCAAATATGTTTTGATATATATAGTTACTGACCTACTTTTGCAATCATAAAAAATAGTGACCAAACGAAAACATATATACTTATTGACCATAAATAACAATTTGACCTAATATATATAGGAGTAGCCTCTCTCTCATTTAAAGAGGTTAGTTTAGGTAGTTTGAGGAACAATGTAAAAAGCATTACTCACTCCTTGCCTAACCTTGAGCCTGGCCCTTCTCCTCACCACTCAGCCCGTCCCATTGCTTCTTCCACGCACACGTCACCACCAGCCAGCCCGTCTCCGTCAGCCCATACCCGTGCCCCACCTCAAACCCCAGCGCCTCCTCCCGGCCGAGCACCGTCGCCGGCGGCGGAGACCCGGCGGTCATCACGCTCACGGACCTCCCGAGAGCCTTTGCCCGGGGAAATTCACCAGCATATTCAGGACGACCGGGGCGCAGCACATGTGGGTCACGCCGTACCTCTCGATCGCTCCGTATATCGCCTCGGCATCTACTCGGCGGAGGCAGACGTTTGTCCCGCCACAGCAGCCATGCTCCATGCGTAGCCCCAACCGTTGCGTGGAACATGGGCAGCGTCCATAAATAGACGGGCTGGTTAGGCACCGACCAGTTCAACAACGAGTCGAGCCCGGCAGAGAAATGCCCCTCTGTGGCAAGTGGACGACCCCTTTGGGCGAAGAAGTGGTCCCAGACGTGTAGTTTAAGGTTATGGGTTTCCACTCGCTCTCGCGGTCGGACCCAGCTAAAGCTCGGATTCTCCTCTTTCCAACAGAGATTCGTACGTGTTGGTATTCAAACTGAAGTCCCACACCGAAAGCTAAAAGAAAAATAGATTGGTTGTGGCTTCACTCCCTCTATTGCCAATGGTTTTAGAGAGGAACCCCACATGCTATATCGGGTTGGGTTTGGGTTGGAATAAGGTCTGAAAAAAATCCCTACATGGTGCGGTGAGCGTGGACGAAGGCGTGAGGGTGCCTGCATGCAGAAAAAATTCTAGTCGGGATACGGTTGTGGGCGGTGTGGTCCCCGGCCCTTGTAAGGACGATTGGTGAATCTGCGGTGAAAAGCGCTTGGTGCAGGGATTGCGGGAGAAGCGCTGGTGCAGATAATCGTAGAAGGGGAGGCCCGTTGTGTGGTCTTGAGTTTGAGGGAGGTTTGTGGGTATTCAAACTGAAGTCCCACACCGAAAGCTAAAAGAAAAATAGATTGGTTTATAAGCTTGTGGGTTCACTCCCTCTATTGCCAATTGGTTTTAGAGAGGAACCCCACAAGCTTATACCGGCTTGGGTTTGGACTGGAATTAGATCTGAAAAAATCCCTACAGTACGTAATAAACACGTCGTTTTCACCAAAAGCCGACTTTTTCTGGGACGACGTGGTCGTCGGGGATTAGGACCAAGATGGGCTTTATGGCGTTCGAGGGAGCGTAGAAACTGCTTGGAGAACCGTAGAAGCAGACTGGCAGTCGACGAACACGAGCTTCGATTCGCAGTGTTGGAGGGTGTTAGAAATGGCTTGAGAGTCGAGTCGGAGGTTGACGGCGTGAGGATTGCGCCAGACATGGGGACGGCGAAATGGAGTTCTAACATGTCGGGAACGTTCGGCGCTACCACGGAGACGACGTCTCCTTTTGTTATGCCCAGCGAGGCGATCGACGAAGCGAGCTTGAGGCATCTTACGGGAGTCTCCGACCAGCTTTGGACGGTATCGTTGTTGTAAAGAATCGAAGGCAGTCCCCGAATAGAGCCGAGGCTCTCTCGAGGAAATCGAGGGAGTTTAAGGGCATGCATTGCTGGCGATTTTTTCCTAGTTTGGTGCGCTTGATTCCGTTCTTGAGGGGTTCCAGTGGAGGAGAGTGGTAAGGAAGAATTGATGATCGTTTTCTTTATTCGAATTGACGACGGAGATGACTTAGGACGAGGCTGTGCTTCGTGGAAACGAGGAGAAGAGAAAAGACTGTGTCTGATTACTTGCATGTTTTTGGTTTGTTATGAACTTTTTCGTTGGAGTTTGTTTGTCTACCACATAGAGATAGTAATGCTCCGCCACCTACAGTGCCTTTATTGTTGACGATACGTAACTAATTGATTAATATCCCATCCAATGAGGAAATATCACATCGTTTCGACAATCTCTGTAAATGTAATAACGTAAGAAAAGCAATTCTTCTTCTTCATTGCATTTTGCTGTCGATGTTTTATTATCTAATGTAATTAATTAGAGAAGCTAAGCAAAACTTTCAAGATTCTCATGCTCTTTTTTCTTTTCCGTCTAAGCGAAGACTAATTAATTTTTGTAAATGTCGTGCAGGCACTAGTAGTTACTTATTTATAGGATAGAGCTCATCAATTGCAGCACCTTCATTGATGTATCTACCTTAGCACCATCTCCCGTTGTCCACTATAGGTCTATCTACCTTAAAATAACTACTTCTCAATTTAACTGGTATAAGGCAATAACATTACAATGTTACCCTTATTTTGAATTTAACAATTATAGGGTATTATAGTTAGTTGGGTTTAACTAATTATATATATGAGTTTTTGGGATGCTTGCTTGTAATAATGATGTTAGATGTGTTTTGTGGATGAGTTCAGATGGTATTAAGTTAAATTAAATTGTGTTACGATTTTACACTTGTTCAAATGGTATTAAGTTAAATTAAATTGTGTTACGATTTTACACTTATTTCGAATTTAATAATTTTATACATGAAGGGTAAATTTGTAAATTAAAGTGAATGAGATTAGCTAAAGGAAAGGGGATTGGTTGACTTATCTAATATCTTACTTGAAGTATTAACTAAATCTCAGCTTTTAAATAAATATTCCTACCCAACATTATGCGTTACTTAATTCTAACTCTCTAAACACACTCTTAAAATACTCTAATAAATGTTATTACAATTTTACCCTTAATAAATTCGATGTTAAATACATTTTTCTTATATACTTACAAATAATATTTCATCTATTAAACGTCTTAAATTAGTAATATATCTTAAAATATATAAAGATATTATATATATTTATATTTTATTAGACGCACAAGGAGTGTGCTAAAAGTACTAATATATATATATATATATATATATATAGACTTTATAAAACCAAGCTACGGTGTGCAACTACCGTGGGCACTAGAGGAAGTCTATCATCTACTCTCTTTTCCATCCTTCTTCGGCACCACCACTACATCCGTCCCACCTGGATACATTGTAGTTCAATCCCTATTTAGTTTATTTGCTAGATTGCACATAAAGGAAATAGATAAGTTGATGAACCATCCAACTAGCAAAATCAAAAGCTATTATGGTAATTAATAATTGACATGAAATGAAATGTACAGCAAAGTATAAATCGAAAATCATAATCAAATCTTGAATCAACATAACTACTTATGAGATTATTTGAACTTTGAAACACTGGTTTAGACGGTTAATTGCCGTGTACGGTGTGGTTTGATGCGGTGCGGGCGGGTTTTTAAATTGAAACTTTAAGTACCAACAATTAGAATTTTTTATATATAAATGATATTGTGTAGAATTAATATAACGGAAATCTACACATAAATACCCAATATGAAAAAAAATCTGCCACTTAGGTACCTTGTCAGAACAATTTTATAGCTAGGTACCCAGTTCAATAAAATTTTTACACTTAGGTACCTAATAATCTAAGATTACGAAAATACCCTTAGATTTAGAATTTCATTTCAGCTTTTTTTTTCTCTGCAAAATCCGACCTTCAGCTCGCCGTCGATGATTTCTTCTTGCCGACCAACTCTCGTCTGCTCGTACCGGTGCCGGACAAGGATCGAAGGACCCTATTGAACGTTGGGTTCTCAATTTTTGGGGCTGATTTTGTCAGGTAATCGATTGCACTCGTGAGATGATTTTTGGGGCTTTGGGTGTGGTTAATCGATTGCACTCGTGAGATGAATTTAACCCAGATCTGGGAGCTGAATGCGATGTAAGAGCTCGATGTAAGGGTAGATGTCGATTCTTGACAGTTATTGAGGCTAATCCATCGGGATTTCAGGTTTCTTTATAGAAACTGTTATTACGTACCATTTGTTATGTTTATTACGTACCATTTTATGTGTCTATACGGTACCAAGACGTCTGCGTACGCTGTACCATTGTAAACTATACAGGCGTACCATTTATACAGGTTGTCATATTATCTGAAAATATGCCGTCTACAAGTTCGGTTAGTGGCGGGACGTTATTTGCATTGTGTGAGTATAAAAGGGAGTCATTCTTAGTATCGATCATGAAGCGACGACGCACGAGATGAATGCTCAGACCGATGACGGGAATTTTATTCGTGACCCGGGCATTTGTGTTCTTCTTGGTTGCCGAAAGAGGTAGAGGATTCCTTCTCGGGTAGATAAAAGATCCAACAAGTGCAAAAGATGTGGAAAATACGGGAATAATCGTCGTACTTGTAGAGAGGCACATTCTTTATCCAAATGATGCCAACAATGTACTGTAATATATGACAATAAGGTACTGTATATATGCAACAAGGTACTATAATATATGCTAATTTGGTACTGTAATATATGACAACAAGGTACTGTAATAAATGCCAATAAGGTACCGTAATATACCAACAAGGTACTCTAATGTATGACAACAAGGTACTGTAGTAAATGCCAATAAGGTACCGTAATATAGGCCAACAAGGTACTGTAGTATATCAAGGTACCGTAAATATATGCCAATAAGGTACTGTAATATATGCAGTATGTGTCTAAATTTTGTGCTGTAATGACTGCCAGTTTGGTACAGTAAGATATGCACATTGGTACCGTATTATATGTAAATGTGGTACTGTAATGAATGCCAGTTTGGTACAGTACTATATGCAGTTTTGATAACGTAAATCAATGTAAATTTGGTACTGTATTGACTGCTAGTTTGGTACCATAAGATATGCAAATTGGCATCGGTATATGTAAATTTGGTACTGTGATGACTGAAAGTTTGGTACCATAAGCTATGCAAATTTGGCACCGTAATATATGCCACTTGGTACTGTAATATATGCCATCTCGATACGGTAATATACATATGTGTTTGGTACCCTATGACATGCATGTTTCGTACCGTAACCTATGCCAGTTTGCTAATGTATGCACATTTGGCACCGTAATATATGTAATTTTGTTAATGTAATACATGCCAGTTTGGTACCATAAGAAATGCAAGTTTGGTACGGTACGATGTGCATGTTTGGTACTGTTATATATGCCAGTTTGGTACCCTACGACATGCATATTTGATACCGTAACCGATGCCAGTTTGCTAATGTATGTATGTTTCGCACCGCAATATATGTAAATTTGGTACTGTAATATATGCCGGTTTGATACCCTACGACATACATGTTTGGTACTATAATATGCATATTTGGTACTGTAATATATGCCAATTTGGTACGTTAATATACGCAGACTTGGTACTGTAATATAGGTAATATAGGTACTCTAAGTGTACGACATAGGGTACTGTATCCTTTAAGAAGTAGGTACCGTATAAATTAAAGTAAACTTTGAATTTAAGACCCAGCTATATTCAGTCACAAACGAAGCATTTCAGCATGTGTTGATGTGGATAGAGGATTAGACAATTTCTGACTTTTTTCAGTAATGATTACACACTTTTCTGACGTTTTTCAGTCATGAGTGGACAATTTCTGACATTTTCTGTAATGATTGAACACTTTTTATGACATTTTTCTGTCATGAGTGGACAGATTTCTGAATTTTTCTGTCATGACTGGACAGATTCTGACATACGAGGTATTAAATCATAAAAGACAGCATTATCTGACATGTCGGTGGCTTTCATAAGATGTTTCATGTCATCAGTAATTTTGGGTACTGCAACCGTGGCTGATTTGGTATGCTTTAAACCAAAAGATAGGTACCCCTACAAAGACCTTTAAGGTACGGCGTCCCTTATATATATGATACGTCGTACTAGGGTTAGTATTTTTCGAGGTCGATCGAAGAACTTTTTCATCTCGAACCACCGTAGAACAATAATATATAGTATGCAATACGTTTCAGATCAAATTCGGTGCATTAAACCCCGCACAGATGAATTAAATCTTAAAATACCAAGATTCATTGTAGTATAAGGATAAAAGCTAGAACATCTACAACATGTTTTGAATAATTTGGTGAGTGCTAGATCTGTGAACTCGGTGCATTAGGCTTTCCTTTTTTTTCTCGTTTCGTTATTGTTCGGCATGTGAAAATAACGCAGGACAACGCGATTCGATTAGGAATGTATTCATTTTTCGATCGTATAACAAATGATACCGTATACTTTCATATCTGGGTACCGTATATGTATTATTCTGGATACCGTCAACATGCAGGTTATGGTACTATATATGTAAATGATAAGGTACCTTACTGTACAAGATAAGCTATCTTACTGTACACGGATAAGGTACTTCATATATTCTATTTATAGTACGGGACATATACACATAATGATACGGTTAACCCGCATATTATGGTACTCCGTATGTAAAAGATATGGTACGACAATATGAACGACAAGGTACTTCATATCTTCTATTTATGGTACACCATATATAAACATAAGGATACGGTTAAACTGCATATTATGTGGTACTATGTATGTAAACGATATGGTACGTTAATGTAAAAGACAATGTACATATCTTCTATTTATGGTGCGCTATATGTTTACATAATGGTACGGTTAAAGTGCATATTATGATACTCTTTATGTAAAATATAAGGTACGATCATAAAAAAACATCTGGTACTGCATAAAATACGGACAATCAAATAGAACTACACAACACAACACAACACCTGGCAGTAACCGTCCACACACAAAAAAACATGCATATTATGGTACTCTTTATGTAAATGATAAGGTGCGCTAATGTAAAAGACAAGGTACTTCATGTCTTCTGTTTATGGTACGTTATATATTTATATAATGGTACGGTAAACCTGCATATTATAGTACTCTGTATGTAAAAGATAAGGTACGCTAATATAAAACGATATGGTACTTCATAAAATACGAACAAGTCTCCAAACATAAGATAACTTAAAAGAAATAGATCAACTGGGGCCAGTTAACGAAATAGTATCACAACCGCAAAGTCTCCAAACAATATCACAACCAAGTCTTCAAACATAGCATAAAATAGATCTAATCTAGTCTCCAAACAGTCTCCAAGCATAGCAGAACTACACAACAAACATAAAAGAGAAAGTCTCCAAACAGTCTCACAACCAAGCCAAATAACTTAACGAAATAGATCTAGCATATAACTGTGCTCGTCACGTAAAATGCGAGCAGCCATAGAAGCACGATCAGATCTTTTTCGGAGGCATTTCTGCAAAATAAGCAAATTGTTATTAATACCATTTTATTCACACACTTATAGTAGATCAAAACAGAGAAGGATGACTGCTGGAAGAAAGATCATATGAGTTCGGCGGTGCCTTTGGTGCCATTTCTGCAAAAACAAAACTGTTAGCGAGTAATGAAAAAAGAGTGCCATTTTATTCACACACGGCGTACCAATTTGCCCAAACAGATGGTACCAAATGCATTTATCATGTAGTACCAAGTAATCAACATAATGAGTACGAATTCGAAACCTAACAATATCCACAAATCAAGTGACCAATCCTGATAAAAACACAGACTGACAAATGTTAGATCATCTCAACTAAATATCAGAAGTCGTGATGAAGATAAACCTGCAGATGATGATACGGTAAACCTGCAGATTTACGAATACTCTAGTGGCCCAGGTCATCTTATGCGAGGCATCAGATCCCGAACGTAGATAAAAAACGCAGGATGACACCTGGAAGAAAGCTCAGATCTGTCTTGCGGAATCATTCTGCAAAAAAGTAAAACTGCTAATAACCGGTACCATTTTATAGACACACGGAGTACCATTTTGCCCAAATAGATGGTACCAAATATAGTGATCGTATAGTACCAAAACAATTGACCCCATTCGAAAAAAACCCAAATTGACCCATTCCAAAACCCCAAATTGACAACAATCAGTCACCCATTCGAAGATACACGCACAGCTACCACACTAAATTGAACCATTCCAAGGAAACCCTAATCTAACAACAAATCGATGTCATTCGAAAAACACGTGCTATTGTTACGAAATTGCTTAAACCCAACGAATAACGGCAAAATCAAATTAGATACAAGCCTATTGGTAACTGTAATACCACTACGAAATGCCACGACGTAATGTAATGAAGCGAATGACTTACCTATCTATTTCAGAAGGGGAATACCACGACGAACGAGAACCCACGACGTTGAATCTGAAGCAAAAACAAACGGGGTCGATTTCTGGGAGAAAGACGCGCGATTTGGGTTGGTTTGGGATGGTGCGATTTTTTTTTTTTTTTTAAGAACGAACGTGAGCTGAAAATAAGAAACTAGGTAAATGTTGTAATAAATCTGTTTTATCAGGGGTAAATTCGTCAGTTAGGTACCTATCAGTAAGATAAAATTCAAGTAGGTACCTAGAGAAAAAATAAGTCTGACAAGGGACTGAACTGTTTAATTTTTATTGAAGTAGGTATTTAAGTGTTGAATCCCCTTAATATAATATTCATATTTGATTACTACGAGATTACTTTTTTTATTTTTTTATTTAAGGAGTATCTCAACACAATTACACTGTAATGACGTATGCCTCTTGAAAAAACAAAGAAGTTAAAACAAGTAAAAAAAATTTTATTGCTGTTGGTGTGATTTTGTTGGTACGCCTCGTGAAAAAATCGATAGAAATTATTGTGGTGATCGAAACTGAATATATTCAATAATACAAGATATTTAATTTTTTATTTAAAAAAAGTATCTCAACACAATTGCACCATAATTATGTATGCCTCTTGAAAAAAAAAAAGTAGTTAAAAAATATGCAAAAAATTAATTGCTGGTGTGATTGTGTTGGTATGCCTCGTGGAAAAAAAATTGAAAGAAATTAGTGTGGTGATCGAAACTGACATTTATATTTAATTTTTACTATAGCATGTATTTAATATAAATTCTAATTATTAAGTGCTCAAACTTTAAATGTAATGTTTTGGTTTCTGAAACTTCGCAAAATTGTTCTCTTTTGGTTCTTTTACCTGTTCTTTAGGTGAAATGAACCGAATGTAACAGGAATTTGCAAAGTTCATAAACCAAAACGGCACATTTCAAAGTTTGAGCACCAAAAGTGAGAATGTGGTATAGTTAAAGCGCCATTTTTGTTGTTTACTCTTATTATAATTATAAGTCTATGATAAGATATCTCATTGTCATCTCTTAGACCTTCTCCACCGACACTCAAAATGCAAAATGGGTAGAAGAAAAAAGGTCCAATCGAACTCCAAAGAACAACGCATAATGTATTGATTGTTTTTCCTTTTTTTTCTTTTGAACCCATTTTGCGTTTCCACTGTTCATATACCAAAAAGTTTGATAAAAATTGATTTGGCCCATACTGTTACTTAATTAATATAAAGTCCTATTTGGTAAAACTACATTTTCGCCCAAAATATTTTTTAATTATTCAGTCTTATTACTATGGTTTGTTTTTATGATTATTATTATCATTACTATTATTATTATAATATTGTTATTATTATACTATTATTATTGTTTATTTGTTATTATTATTATGGTTGTTTTGCTAATATTATTATTGTTATTATCATTTACTATTATTATTCATCATCGTTAAATTTATTTCATGTTAATTATGACTTGTACAATTACACAATTATAAACTTTAAAATGATTTCACTGAAAGAAAATGATAAAATAACATACTAGTACGAAAATAACGATATATCTACTGCCGTAGAGAATAACACACTTACAGAAAATAATAAATTATTAAACCAACAACATAAATTATTAAACCAACAAGATATATTCAATAGTGGGAGGAGTATACAATGGGGAGACTTGAAATCTATCTCTTTGTTACGTGTACGATTTACTTATTGCGTGTATTATTTTTAGCCCGTGTGTGTAATTTTAATTTTCTAATAATTATTTTTTTTCCAGCTTATATGTGTACCTGTTCATCAATTTATAAAAAAATTATGCATTTTTCAATCGAATTAGATAATGGTGCGGTCTAATATGTAATATAACAAAATATGTGATTAATATAGAGAAGTAGTAAAACTTGATGTGAAAGAGAATATTCTAAGAATATTCTTTTGAATTTGAGAATGAGTTTGATTGGAGATGAATTACTGTTTGATGTGACATTTACTGCAAAATGAGTTTATAAATGGGTTTTTCGTTTGGAGATGACCTTAGGGCGCATCTGCTGTCCATGATAAGACAAAATAATATAAATAGTATATTGTGTTTGCTTGTGTTATTCTCGGGCCTTTAATAATTGCGGAGCCCATTATCACACTAAAGGGCCGATATAAAAAAATCTTGCAGACCACTTTGGGAGATCAAAAAGAATTGAATGTGATTTGTAAATATATGGGCGAACGGCATTTTTACTCCCCAATGTTTGAGGCATGTGCGTTTCTGGTCCTCATGTTCCGAGATGACACTTTTAGTCCCAATTGTTATCGATTTTGGACGGTATTGGTCCCTCGATTTATTTAATCGCTAATTTAGACGAAATTTAACACGTAAAAAACCCATGATCTCCTTTTATTCGACGTTAACTCATAGCACATCTTCTTCATCGATTTTAACGCACATAAACATCATTATACATCATGTAAGAAAAGAAGTGACAACCTTGAAAATGAGTTAAAAGTAATACACAATGATGCTTACGTGCGTTTAGTTGAAGAAGAAGATGAGTGATGATGTGTTAAGTCAAGTTAAAGGAGATCACATGCTCTAATGTGTGAAATTCCATCTAAATTAGTGATTACATTAATCGGATGACCAAAACCGTCCAAAGTCGGGTAACATTGAGAACTAAAAGTGTCACCCCGGAACATGGGGAAAAAGCACACATGCCTCAAACATTGGGGACTAAAAAATGTTGCTCTCCCTAAAATATATCTACTTGTGGATCACTCTTGCACTCTCTTTTTTCACTTTTAATTTGTTGCTTCCTGTGACGCTGTTACCGTTGACTAGCAATAGAGGTGACAACAAGTCTTTGCATATAATTAGTTTAAAGATAACGAGAAGATACAAAATTAAATTATTAAAGCCAAAATGATGAAGAACTAACGGGCAGTGGCCGTCATAACATAAAATAATGACCAACCGATTTCACTATGATTCCATATTAACTTAAAATTTAAAATTTCATTCGGGTTCGATTTTTACCTTTGCCCACCTTGAACATCGTAGTTATGAGGTAATTTATCTGCAGATAAATTCTGATTCTAACATCACATCGTCAGGAGAAGTCATTTGAATATTGTACTGTTGATTTGTTTGGGGTCTTCAAACATGAATACCTATTTGGATAAAAACTTGTAATTTAGTACCCTGTCATTGATTTTTTTATATGTAGGTACCTAACAGAATAATTTTTTTGCACATAGGTACCCGATCCCCGAAAGTACCATACAACACATTGGGTACTCTGTATAACAGAAAATGGTACGACATATGCTATATTTAGGTACCCTATATCAACGTGGTTATGGTACGCAATATACACACAGGAAGGTACGACATGACTAAAGAAACTGGTAAAAAATTAGATCGAGTACCTATCTATAACATTTTCTGACATATGTACCTATGTATAAAAATTTTATCCAATTGGTATATTTTTCTATAGATTCACCTATTTGTTTTATATGACCGTGGACCGCGATTAGCGACAATCTAATATGGTTTTATACGAAATATTTATTTTAAATATTTGAAACCTGACAAGCGGCTGTTATACTGTACATGGTTTCCTAATAAGTCTATGGTCATACGCCAAACAAGTTTCGAATGAACTATTTAACTTTTATATTTATGACAATAGTTATTTTTAACCTCAAAAAGACCATTTTATTTATGATTGGTCCAAGTAAATCAAATTTGCTACAGTTGCCTCGGTGGGGAGCGACCTTCGCCGTTGCAACCAAGAGCTTTAGCAAGATAGTGAGCAACTCTTTACAATTACGCTTGACAAATGCAAATGAGATGGAAGAAAACTTATTCGAAATGCTTATGCAATCATGTAGGATAACGCCGGCTTTTGCCGAGATGGAAAATTTCTTGAGAGCTTATCGATGACAGCTAGGCAATCCCCTTCGAAGATTGAGAAGAGCTAATTTTCATGTAAAGCAAATTCCATCGCCCAAAACACGGCTAGTGACTCGATAACCTCTGGGTCAAATGATCCTCTAAAGTATCTTGTATACCAACCTCACCAGCTCCTTCATCGTCTCTAGCTATTATTTCGATAGCAGCGCCACCACGTTGTGCATGTAGGGCTTCCATCGAAGTTGATTTTCAGAAAGCCTAATGGTGGAGGCTGCCAATAATCAGGTGAAGAGTGTTGATCACAAGAAGGCTTGCTATAGCGCTGCCAGCCCAACTTCAGCCACAGAGCCCCCAGAAGGAGGTGGGATCTCTCGCTGAGGCCCTTCCTGAGGAGCTTCGACCTGAGCCTCACCTCCCTCGCCTTCAGTAAGGGGCAACTTCTTCTTAGACTTCTTAGCAGGTTTTGCCAAAGAGCCAGCCTTTCGCTTCACCTTGGGGGTGAAGGAGTTGGCGACAATCCAGAGGTCCCCGAATCTTTGGGGGGGGACTGACCAACCTCGGCACGGATGTCTAAGGCCCCTGGGAGTGGCGGGAGCTCAGAGACTGAGGCAGGCCTCTCAGCGCCAGGTGGTGGGGGAGCATTCCTTTCCCCTATGTTCGCCAGCAGATTAAGCCATGAACCTGTCATCCTGCACTCAACGTCCACAAACATAGAGTCAGCAAAAACAATGATGCCAGAAAAAAACATAAGGATATCGCAACAATCACAGGTACCCTCGAGAGAAAGGCCAGCAAACGAAGGCGAAAACCCAAAATGGTGCAGGACCCCTGGAAACCTGACTAAGGAAGAAGGTTCAGGGACCATGCTCTTCAGCATGAGTATTCAAAAGGGACAAGGCTTTTAGGTTCCTCTTTGAGCATTTGCCAGAGTCGCGAGGAGGGGCACTGCTCACCCACTTATCACAGGGAAAGTCCATGAACCACCTGGGGACTCCATGAAGAAATACGACCGTGCCAATCCTTGTCCATCTTATGGTTTTTACCAAAGAAATGGGTCTTTCCACCCAAACTGGAAGAGATAGAAGAGAGATAGAAAAAGGCACCGTGAAGCTTGAGCGTGAACTGGGAAACCACCAAGTCAGGGGAAGGAACACTCCCACAGCCCGCACCGCCACAAAGAACGAGATAAGAAGACGAATGGCGGAAGGTTGGAATTGATTCAGAGGGACCTTGAAGGCTTGAGACACCTCGGAAGGAAGAGAGGAACAGGGAAGCGCAGCCCGGCCCTGACTTGAGCCTCCCAAAACGCCAAACATGAGGGAGGCGGGTGGTCAGCCCTCTGATCCGGCGAAGGTATCCTCACCCTGAAAACCCTCGAAAACGAAACCCCCCTCTTACCAAAGCATCTAGACTCATCTGGGAACATGTCGAGGCCTTAAAAACGCTGAGCGGAATCCCTGTAGAAGAGGAAGGGACGGATCTAGGGTTTTGGCGAGGGCGACGGTCCAGAAAGCGCAGCCGTAGCTGGGGTATCGGCGGCCGAATCGACAGATCTAGCTTCACCTTGAGTGTGGGAAGCCATGGCAGAAGCAATGACTGAGCGAGTTCGGGGACGATGACCGGTGTAAGGCACGATGGCGCACTGGGTATGAGTTCCTGGAGGGGAACTAGGCTGTGAAACAAGGGGAGTAGACGATGTATCAGAAGAAATCGACTGATGTGAATGAGTAGGGGAAGGCGAGGATTTCTCTGAAGCTACGGTGGTGGAAGCCATGGAAGCGAGAAAAGAAGACGAAATAAAAAAAGAACGAAGAGAGAGAGGCGTACCTGTTAAAAGCGAGGCGTCTTTTTCAAAAATAAGGGTAAGCTTCCAGAAACCACACTTAAAAGAAGCGGTTCCCAAGATGCTGAAGGGGAACAGGAAAGGTCACATCCTTTCAGCGAAATCATGACGGACGGACCTTAGGGGGAGGTAAGATTTTAACTTGTCATTATTTACTCTAATTCACTTTCGGTTCCCAAAAATAAATCAGAGTAGGGAGTGGTTGATGTGGACCGAGTTGGCTGGACCAAGAAAAGCAAAAAATAAGGAAAGGCCCAATAAGGCCCACCAAGAAAGAAAGCCCATGGTATAGTAGGCAATGCTGGGAAGAGGGATCTGCAGGAACCTAACGGGTATGAGTATTGACCGGACAAAAGAGAAGGGACTTCCGTGTATCAAGACAAAAGGACAGTGGAAGAAGAGGAAGAGGACACGTGTCGTTTTACCACTGGAAGACGCCACTGAAGACCTTTCTAAAGCTGCTGCAGAAGTCATTCAGTCATTCATCCTGCTACCTTTCCTAAGACACCTAGGTGGTACTTCCCCAGAAATCCTGGGACCAGGTATCAGACAGGCGGCGGGAACTGCTATAAACAAAGACTTAGCCATATTCACAAGAAGAAGCAGATGAGACACAGAGTCATTCACGCACCATTCTCTCTTTACATAGTTTAAACATATTTTCTACACTTTATGAGTGAAGGTGAGGATTGTCTGAGTGTGTAAATCATTATCGTTTAGTGAAAGAGAGTTCCCAGCGCCCCGTGGACGTAGAATCCGAAAGGATTCGAACCACGTAAATCCCTTGTTCTTTCAGTTTACGTCCCAGCACCCACAACGCCTCACATACCTATAAAATCGCGTGATTAATCTACCGCTAACTAAGTATCCAGAGCCCCACAGCTACAAATATCGTTGTTGGGTTGGCCCCCATATCAATGGCGCCGTCTGTGGGAATTAGGAGTTGAAGGCGTGAGAAAATTATTCAGCAAGGTACGAGGCCGCGTTGGAAAAATTTCTGGTGTATCCTCTTTTTCTCTTTCTGTGTTGCAGGGACGAGGTAGGAAGCACGAAAGCGCTGATGGAAGGAAGCTCATCCATACCAAAGAACCTGGACTCGCAGTTTCAGGAGGTCGCGGAAGGCGATCCAATAGGGCAGACTGCTATCCCGACGCTACCCCTGGCGTAATACCACCAGAAACAACGATCACCCTGACTGTCGCACAATTGGACCTCCTGGTGCGCAACACTGTCAACAGTACTTTGGCCGAAAGAAGGAAGAAAACGGAAGCAACGGAAAAGGGCCCAGCCACGTGTCGAGACGACCGAAACGAGTGGACGGTAAATTCACAGAAGTGACCGGGGAAAATGAGACGCACCGCAACCCCAGGCAACACCTTCTGAACATAGCAGGCGACCGGCCGAGTCCGGGAGTGAATCGGGGAAGGAGGAAAGGGCCCCCATACATCCTAGGGAACAGGGGGGAACTGCGGAACAAGCACGGGGGAAGGAAGAGGAGCCGAAAAAGGCAGACCCGTCAGAAAAGGATGCTCGGGCACCCACGTTGATCTCCATCGAGTCTGTCAGCAAAGCCCCGGCCATGCCACAGGAGAAGGGAGCTCCAAAAGAAAGAAAAGGGTCACGCTGCACCCAGAGGAAAAGGAGGAGGCTTGGACCAAAAAGGAGAAGGAGCTGCGGGAGCAACTGGCGGACCTTAAGCAAGTAGTGGACGGGTGTCAGAAGGAGAACCATGCCCCCGAGAGATGGAGAGGGGAGGGGCGGTGGCCGGACGCCCTTTGCGAAAGAGTTATTGGTGGGGGAAGTCTCGTCTAACTTCACAACAGCTGCCGTACGAGTACGATGGACAACGGACCCTGTGGAACACGTCCTACGCTTCCAAAATACCATCTTGCTCCACGATTTCTCGGATGGGTTAAGTGCAGAGTGTTCTTGACCACCTTGGTAAGAGCGGCCCAGCAGTGGTTCAGCCAGCTAGCGCCCGGATCCATCAAATCTTTTGAAGAATTCCAGCTACTATTCATCACTCAGTTTGCAAGTGCCAGGAAGCAGCCTAAGTCCGATATGTCGCTCTTTCAAGTACGACAGGGAGAAAATGAGAGTCTGCGGGCGTACATAAGCAGATTCAACATTGCAGCCTTGGAGGTACCGACAGCCACGCCATCCGTCAAAGTTAGCGCCCTGATAAACGGACTTCGTGACGGGGACTTCTTCGCTTCCTTGTCCAAGAGACCGCCGCCGACCTTCGAAGATCTACTGTTAAGAGCCGACAAGTATATCAACTTGGAGGAGAGCAAGATGGCCAAAGCACAGGAAGAAAAGCAGACGACCACGCCGAAAAGGAAAGGGGTCGCGAGGAGCCAAGGACATGGAGGCCACCTGTACGACTACCCCCAAAGAGCCTTGGGGATCTCCTCCCAGAGCCCTACGGAGGTTCACACCGCTGCGTGCCAACCCAGAGGAGGTCCTAGCTGTCGCGGGACGTCACCCTGCCTGGAGAAAGCCCCTCGCAGGATCTTCAGGACCTTCTAGGCCCTACTCAGTTTATATTGTCGTTTCCATAATGAGTATGGACATCATACTAATAACTGTCATCATTTGAAGGATGAGATAGAGAGACTCATACAGGCCGGACACCTGAAGGAGTTCGTCCGACAAGGACCTGAGCCCAGTCCCCGGAAAAATGAAAAAGAAGAAGGGGGACCTGCGCCGAACAAAGGGAAGCCGCTGCCACCACCAGTGGGCCAAAGGCCCTCCAGGACCGCCCAGGGCCCCATATTAATCATTGTCGGAGGTCCTAATGGCGGGGATTCCAATCGAGCTAGGAAGTCTTATGCTAGGACAACGGAGGGGCCTCGCCCATGGGGATTAGTGGGGCACACGGAGGCCATTGCAAATGTACAATTCGGACCAGAGGACGAAGAACACATTACTAGGCCACACAACGATGCCCTGGTCATCACGACCGACATCGCCGGATATGATGAGGTCCCGAGTCTTCATAGATGGGGGAAGCTCGGCGGACATCCTATTCCTAGATTGTTAGGAAGATGGATCTAGGAGTGGAGCTACGGCCCGTTTCCACCGCCCTATACGGGTTCGGGGGACCTGGGATACAGCCTATGGGAGGTCAAAGCCATTTTGGAGATGCAGCCTCCTCAGGGCATCAAGGAGGTCCAAAGGCTCACAGGGCGGTTAGCAGCTCTTAGTCGATTTATATCCCATTCGGCCAAGAGGAGCCTACCTTTCTTCAAGGTACTACGCAAGAACAAGCAATTCGAGTGGACCAAGGAGAGTGTCAACAAGCCTTTGAAGAACTGAAGGAGTACCTCACACACACCCCCTTCTGACTAAACCGCTGATAGGGGACGTGCTGTTATTATACTTCTCCATAGGGGACCACGCAATAAGCTCCGTCCTATTAAAGGAAGAAGAGACCTCCCAGAAGCCCATCTGTTTCGTGAGAGTAAAGTGCTGCTTGATGCGGAAAACTAGATACTCGAGGTTGAGAAAGCCGCCTTGGCAGTAATGACATCCGCCCGCCGGCTCCGTCCATATTTCTTATCGCACAAGGTGAAAGTACGAACTAACTTCCCTCTGAAGCAGACACTGGACAAACCAGATCTATCAGGAAGATTGGTGAATATGGGCGATCGAGCTAGGGGAGTACGATGTGGAGTTCGAACGAAGGACCGCCATAAAAGCCCAGGCCCTCTCAGACTTCGTCCTCGAACTACTAGAGGACCTCCAAAACGCCAATGGAAGGTATACGTGGATGGATCCGCCACTTCTCAAAGATCGGGGGCAGGGGTTCTCATCATCAACCCTGAGGAGAAGAGCTTGCTTCGCCATCACTTTTCATTTTCCGGCCTCGAATAACGAATCGGAATATGAAGCCCTTATCCACGGCTTACGAATCGCTAAGGAGCTGGGAGCACGGGACGTCACTCTGTTCTCGGACTCGCAATGGTGGTACAACAAGTGAAAGGAACTATGAAGCGAGAGATGAAAAGATGGTCGAATACGGTAAAAAGGTTGAAGGGCTAACGAAGGTTTTCGATTCCTGTGAAATTGTGCAGGTCCCCAGGGATGAGAAACACAAGGCTGATTACTTAGCAAAGGTGGCAAGCTCGGGACCAACGATTAAGGAAGAAGATATTACCTACCTCACTGTGGACAAGGAGGGAACAGGGGGTTTGTGCTGGACATAGAAGAAAGGGATGATTGGAGGGTCCCCATCATAGCCACTTTAAAGAACCCCACCAGAAAGACAGGAGGGGGTACCGACAGAGGTTCTGTCTGATAGGCGATTGCCTCTTCAAAAAGTCCTTTGTACACGCATACGCCAGGTGTCTCTCCAAAGAGGAAGGCAAGAAGATACTAGAAGAGATTCACGAAGGATGCGCGGGAGACCATGCGGGATACAAGTCCCTCACTAGGAAGGTAGTCAGGGCTGGGTATTCTGGCCCAACATCATCAAAGATGCCAAAGGACCTGGTCAAAAGGTGCAGCAACTGCCAAATGTATGGTCCCAGAATCACGTCCCCGCTGAAGCCCTGGGCGTAATGCAGTCCCCATGTCCCTTCGACAAATGGGGGATCGACATCGTCGGCCATTTCCTTGGGGAAAAGCGCAAAAGAAGTTCATTATTGTGGCGGTGGATTATTTTCAGCAAATGGGTTGAAGCCAAAGCGGTGGCGCGAATAGATGAAGCAAAGGTGATTGAATTCCTATGGAAGAATATTTGCTGCCGCTATGGAGCTCCCAGGATCCTCATTTCAGACAATGGGACCAATTCTGCGGGGCGAAAACACGACAATTCTGTGAAGGCATGAAGATGACCCAGAGATTTGTGGCGGTGGACATCCCCAGGCGAATGAACAGGTGAAGTCTCCAATCGAACCATCCTCAGAGGAATCAAGGCCCGGCTCGAGCAAGATGGGAACAAATGGGTGGAGGCGCTGGATGTTGTTCTTTGGGCATACAGAACGAGCCCTCGCGAGGCAACAGGAGAACGCCCCTTTGAGCTAGTGTATGGCTCGTCTGCGGTGATACCTGCTGAGATTGGCATCGAGACACACCGCATGATGCATATAACGAGAAGGAAAACGCACAATTAAGGAGAGAGGACCTGGACCTTGTCGAAGGAATGCGAGAGGAGGCCCACGTAGGACCGAAGGTTATAAAAGCCGCATAAAGGCAATGTACGACAGGAGGATCCGACCCAGGGAGGTTCGACAAGGGGATCTAGTACTACGAAGAGCCGATATATCTACGGCCCTTGAAGAAAATGGAAGCCCCCTGGGAAGGGCCTATCGCGTAACAAAGGTGCTGGGAGGTGGAGCCTACGAATTAGAAGATGCCAACGGAAGGTCCTTGCCCCGCCCTTGGAACATCTCCAATTTGAAAAAGTTTTTGTATGATACTATTATGTAAGATAGGGAGGGGACGTACTCTTTCCTTCATCTGGGATTTTTTCCTCAAAGGGAGGTTTACCCAGATAAGGTTTTAACGAGGCGTACCTCCCCGGCGGAATATAAACGTCTTGTTATAACAAACAGTGCACTTAGATTCAATGCCAAGGGTCGACGAGACCTGCGGCGTACAAAGACATCAAAGGCCCATTGCCTGCGACGTGAAATGATACCAAGGGTCGACGGACCTGCGGTGTACAAAGACATCAAGGCCCAGTGCCTGCGACGTGAACGATGCCAAAGACCGACGGGTGGCGGCGTACCCGACATCAAAGGCCACAGGTCTGCGACGTGAATGATGCCCATGAGGGTGTACAAGATGCCACCGCCGACGGGCTGTGGTGTACAGGACATCAAAGGTCCCCAGTAAGACCTGCGACGTGAATAGGTACCTCAGCGAAGCTGGCGCTATAGCCAGGGTAAAACGGGGAGTAAATCCCCACTTGACCTACGGGTCTATATTACTGGATTCGCTAAGGAGAAGGAGAGCCTAGCGCCTAAGTGACACCTTTGGATAAGGACGACGGTCCTTACAACCAAAGGCATGTGCGATTCGTACTTGGCTTACGAATTTAACAAATGGACGATTGGCAGACATCATGAAAAGAAGAAAAAATACTTAATAAAGAGGCCCTATATTACAGGGTAAAAAAAGGGACCTCAGCAAAGGCATACATGAATAGGGGAGTTAAGCTCCCCCATGGGCAAAATAAAATCCTAATAAAATCCGCAAAAGCATAAAGAGAAAAGGGTCCATTACACAATAAACAGGAAAAGAAAAGCTAAGCAGGAGGATCTGCGGGAGGTAGAAGACAACGCCAGGAAGATCAGAAATGTCGGCTTGGGCCAAAGCCGCCATGTGCCTCTCAGCAGAGGGACGCCAGAACAAGGGATTCTCTTCGGCCATAGCATCTCTTTGAAGGATGGAGGAGGAGGGAGGTCCCTGAGGGCCGTGGCCGCCCCAATGCCAGCAGATCCCGCGTCATGACCTCCCAGGAAAGTAGTGCTGCATAAAGGGGACAAAGTCCCTAAGGGAGACAGGATCTTCTAGATAAGCCAGGCGCCAATCTTATGCCAGGTCCCTGAGGAACTTCTGACCAGCTGAGGTCGATAGGAGGTGCTGCTGGCAGATCCGAACACCCTCGACCTTCATGGCCTCGAGCTCAGGGCCATGGACCTCTGTCATACGGATGAAGTCCTCATCCCATTTTGCTCTTTCCTGGGCGAAGGAACGCTGAAAGCTCCTCCTCGCGCTGCTTCAAGAGGGCAGCATGATCCTCCTTCTCCTTCTCTGAAGAACGGCGCAGCTCCTCAAACCAGCTCCACCTTCTCCCTCTCTAACCCATCCTTCTCGTCCTGAAATTGGCTCGAATCTCCTCGACTGATTTTCACGGGCGGCCAGACTGGCCTGAACTTGCTTCAGCTGCTCTTGAAGGGACTCGATACGTCCCTCCAACTCCGACACCGACGAACTTTCAGAGGGCCTCACAGATACTAGACCTATCACCTAGGTACCATGAAGAAGAAATCCTAAAGACCAGAAAAACAGAGAAAGTGCAGGAACCTAAAAAACAAGACAAGGGTGTCCAGTGAGGGCAACCAAGGGCGTACCTTGAGGAGATGACGGGTGAGCTCTGCCTCGTTCTCTGCAGGGGATCTCTTGGCGAACACCTCCTTGTCTTCTGAGGGAACCAATTCGCTTAACGCTGCCAGCCCAACTTCAGCCACAGAGCCCCCAGAAGGAGGTGGGATCTCTCGCTGAGGCCCTTCCTGAGGAGCTTCGACCTGAGCCTCACCTCCCTCGCCTTCAGTAAGGGGCAACTTCTTCTTAGACTTCTTAGCAGGTTTTGCCAAAGAGCCAGCCTTTCGCTTCACCTTGGGGCTGAAGGAGTTGGCGACAATCCAGAGGTCCCCGAATCTTTGGGGGGGACTGACCACCTCGGCACGGATGTCTAAGGCCCCTGGGAGTGGCGGGAGCTCAGAGACTGAGGCAGGCCTCTCAGCGCCAGGTGGTGGGGAGCATTCCTTTCCCCTATGTTCGCCAGCAGATTAAGCCATGAACCTGTCATCCCTGCACTCAACGTCCACAAACATAGAGTCAGCAAAAACAATGATGCCAGAAAAAACATAAGGATATCGCAACAATCACAGGTACCCTCGAGAGAAAGGCCAGCAAACGAAGGCGAAAACCAAAAATGGTGCAGGACCCCTGGAAACCTGACTAAGGAAGAAGGGTTCAGGGGACCATGCTCTTCAGCATGAGTATTCAAAAGGGACAAGGCTTTTAGGTTCCTCTTTGAGCATTTGCCAGAGTCGCGAGGAGGGGCACTGCTCACCCACTTATCACAGGGAAAGTCCCATGAACCACCTGGGGACTCCATGAAGAAATACGACCCGTGCCAATCCTTGTCCATCTTATGGTTTTTACCAAAGAAATGGGTCTTTCCACCCAAACTGGAAGAGATAGAAGAGAGATAGAAAAAGGCACCGTGAAGCTTGAGCCGTGAACTGGGAAACCACCAAGTCAGGGGAAGGAACACCTCCCACAGCCCGCACCGCCACAAAGAACGAGATAAAGAAGACGAATGGCGGAAGGTTGGAATTGATTCAGAGGGACCTTGAAGGCTTGAGACACCTCGGAAAGGAAGAGAGGAACAGGGAAGCGCAGCCCGGCCCCTGACTTGAGCCTCCCAAACGCCAAACATGAGGGAGGCGGGTGGTCAGCCCTCTGATCCGGCGAAGGTATCCTCACCCTGAAACCCTCGAAAACGAAACCCCCCTCTACCAAAGCATCTAGACTCATCTGGGAACATGTCGAGGCCTTAAAAACGCTGAGCGGAATCCCTGTAGAAGAGGAAGGGATGGATCTAGGGTTTGGGAGGGCGACGGTCCAGAAAGCGCAGCCGTAGCTGGGGTATCGGCGGCCGAATCGACAGATCTAGCTTCACCTTGAGTGTGGGAAGCCATGGCAGAAGCAATGACTGAGCGAGTTCGGGGACGATGACCGGTGTAGGAAGCACGATGGCGCACTGGGTATGAGTTCCTGGAGGGGAACTAGGCTGTTGAAACAAGGGGAGTAGACGAGTGTATCAGAAGAAATCGACTGATGTGAATGAGTAGGGAAGGCGAGGATTTCTCTGAAGCTACGGTGGTGGAAGCCATGGAAGCGAGAAAAGAAGACGAAATAAAAAAGAACGAAGAGAGAGAGGCGTACTGTTAAAAGCGAGGCGTCTTTTCAAAAATAAGGGTAAGCTTCCAGAAACCACACTTAAAAAGAAGCGGTTCCCAGATGCTGAAGGGGAACAGGAAAGGTCACATCTTTCAGCGAAATCATGACGGACGGACCTTAGGGGGAGGTAAGATTTTAACTTGTCATTATTACTCTAATTCACTTTCGGTTCCCAAAATAAATCAGAGTAGGGGAGTGGTTGATGTGGACCGAGTTGGTTGGACCAAGAAAAGCAAAAAATAAGGAAAGGCCCAATAAGGCCCACCAAGAAAGAAAGCCCATGGTATAGTGCAATGCTGGGAAGAGGGATCTGCAGGAACCTAACGGTATGAGTATTGAACGAACCGGACAAAAGAGAAGGGACTTCCGTGTATCAAGACAAAAGGACAGTGGAAGAAGAGGAAGAGGGACACGTGTCGTTTTACCACTGGAAGACGCCACTGAAGACCTTTCTAAAGCTGCTGCAGCAGAAGTCATTCAGTCATTCATCCTGCTACCTTTCCTAAGACACCCTAGGTGGTACTTCCCCCAGAAATCCTGGGACCAGGTATCAGACAGGCGGCGGGAACTGCTATATAAACAAAGACTTAGCCATATTCACAAGAAGAAGCAGATGAGACACAGAGTCATTCACGCACCATTCTCTCTTTACATAGTTTAAACATATTTTCTACACTTTATGAGTGAAGGTGAGGATTGTCTGAGTGTGTAAATCATTATCGTTTAGTGAAAGAGAGTTCCCAGCGCCCGTGGACGTAGAATCCGAAAGGATTCGAACCACGTAATCCCTTGTTCTTTCAGTTACGTCCCAGCACCCACAACGCCTCACATACCTATAAAATCGCGTGATTAATCTACCGCTAACTAAGTATCCAGAGCCCCACAGCTACAAATATCGTTGGTTGGGTTGGCCCCATATCAACCTTAATGTAAAGTATTCTCTTAATTTCGTTATTTAGCCTGCCTATTTAGGTGACACATCAAATATAAATCCTAATAGATTTGGCAAACGTCGAACTCATGCAATTTCCATCTTGAGGAACTAATGTCGCCAGAAGTCGTGTACTATAACAAGAAACGAGATTTATATTTTCTTTGGATTAAACTTTGTCTGAATGTGTGAATATTAGAGCTGTCAATTGGGCCCGTGGCCCGCGGGCCGGCCCGCCCCGCCCCCAAAAAGGCGGGCTGGGCTGTGCTGGGATATTTTGGGCCCGCCCAGAGGCGGGCCTAAACGGGCCCAGCCCGCGCGGGCCGCGGGCTTGGCGGGGCGGGGCGGGCTGGCCCGCGGGCCAGCCCGCCAGTTTAATATAATTTATATATATATATTATATTATATATTATGTTTAAATATAATTAATTAATAGTTAATGATTCATTAATTATACTAATTAATAACATATATATTTATAAAATAAATTAATAGGTTGTATTATTATTAAATACCTTAATTAACTAAACTAATTAATAAATAAACTTATAAAATGAAAATAAGAAAATATATATATAATATTTATATGCGGGCGGCCCGGCCCGCCTGGCCCGCGGCCCGCTGCGGGGCGGGCCGGTCCCAGATTTTTAGGCCCGCCAGATGGCGGCCAGCCCGCCCCGCCCCGCCAAGTGGCGGGCTTTGGCGGGCGGCGGGCCAACCCGCCCGGCCCGCCATTTTGACAGCTCTAGTGAATATACATTAATACGTGCTAGGAAAAAAATAGAAAATGTAGAGAAAACAATTTCAATTAATAAAATAATGTTATATTGGAAACTTTGACTTGCTATCGTGCAGTTAAAATTCAATCACTTTCAGCTATGCAAACAAAACAAAGCCAAGCTTGTAGTCATGA
>JAPQWV010004557.1:0-28876 GCA_027422505.1 Craterostigma plantagineum
TCGACAGTGGGTGTTCCCACCATATGCAGGTGATATCAGTAAGTTTGTGTCGGTGAAAGCGTATGACGGAGGATATGTCTCATATGCCGACAACACAAATGCTAAGATTATTGGAGTTGGAGCTGTCGGTAACACTTTACATACTACTACAGATGACGTATGGTTGGTTAAGAATCCATACCATAATCTTATTAGCATTAGTCAATTATGTGATAGATTTCATACGGTAACCTTTGAAAATGATAAGTGTGTTGTTAGAAAATGATAAGGTTATATTTAGTGCAGCTAGGGATAGAAATATCTACTGTATTACTCTTGATGAGATAACTGACCAGATTGTCAAGTGCTTAGCAGTTACACAGGATAACACATAGTCATGGCACAGACGCCTAGGACATGCTAACATGGAACTACTGTCTCACGTTACAAGCACACACTTGTACGAGGTGTTCCTCTCATAAAGTTCGTCAAGGACAAAACGTGCAAGGTATGCCAAATGGGTAAACAAACCAAGACATCGTTCAAGGTAAAGAATGTGATAGCCAAATCCAGACCACTGGAACTACTTCATCTCGACCTTTTTGGTCCTGATCAGACGATGTCTCTGCGAGGTAAAAGATACGCCTTTGTCATTGTTGACGATTATTCTAGATACACATAGGTGATATTTCTTGCAAGAATAAGGCATTAGATAACTTTGCATCTCTACTAACGAGACTTGAAAATGAAAAAGAAACGAATATATATAGGATACGTAGTGATGGATTAAAATTTGATAGTAAGTCACTTGCATCATTCTGTGATCAATGTGGATATAGTCATAAGTTCTCTGCTCCCATACCACCCCAATAGAACGACACAGTTGAACGGAAAATAAAGTGTTACAGGAAATGGCTAGATCGATGTTACATGAGTATGATATTCCTAAACAGTTCTTGGCGGAAGCTGTTAGTACAGCCTGTTATGTGTGAAATCGCGTTTTCCATAGGCCAATATTAAAGAAAACCTCTTATGAAATCTTGCATGGTAGAACTCATGTGTTTGGATGTAAATGTTTAATTCACAGAAACATGACAAGCATAAGTAATGAATTAATTTATGGATTGTAAATGATGCTTATACTTACCTAAAGTCCGGAATTTGAGTTGTTGAAGATTTCTTTGAGTTGATACTAATTTGTCTGATCTTCCTTTCTTTCACGTTCATAAGGAGTTCTTACTTTTGTGTCTTATAAGGGATTTACTTAATATTTTTGGGTCTACTTGATAAGTGTTAGAACTTGGAAATTTGTGCTTAGAATTGACAACTAGGTGACTAATTTACTTTTCCTCATGTGTTAAGGAAAGTCTCGTTGGTTGATATAAATCCAACCTCTTTGACTTAATAATCTAACATCACTCCAAGGTTTTCGTATGGTGTCTTTGATGAAAATGAAACCTTTCCTTTCTTCTCTTAAAGATTGCGTGTATTATTAGGCAAATGACTGATATTTGTTGGTTCTTATCCCATCGTATATATCATATTATTATACTATATGTCTTTCTTTGTAGTTAAGAAATCAAATTTTACTATTTCGAAACCTATTTGTTCAACATTCTTCTAATTTCGATATTCATTTTAATTATCTAGGAATCGACTTCTCCCGACATATATGGTCTCGTGGCTTAAAAGATTTCGAGATCCAAAGATCTCGAGATTCCTAGTTCTGAAACCCTAATGCATCAAAATTTCTATCTAACCTTTTGAACTCTATTCTTACTAATTCGTGTTCCATAAAATGTGGTAACAACACTTAATTATACTAAATTAAATTTTCTAAGTTAGTATGTCATGTACTAGAAACTCTAAAATTAATAACTAACCTAAATTTTTAATTATTATAATTTCTAATTCATATATGTCATGTTAGCATATAACGTGAAATCATTTAGGCACATAAAAATCACAAAACATGTCTCATGCAGTCACGTAAATCATATAATCTGTATGCATATTTATTGGCCGATTTACTTACGGGACTCGGGTATTACAATTTGTTACTAAATTTTCGGTGAAATTTTGGCCGGGAAAACCAGAATGAGATGAATTTTGGGTGGGAGTCTAAATAAAATCGAAACATAGATTATCTGTTACCTGATATGTGTAAAATTGTTACTAGTTATATGTTTATATGTTACCAGAATTATTATAGTTTGTGAATTAGGGTTTTTGATTAAAATCATAACCTAAACTTATATATTTTTACGTAAAACTTCGTAAATTGACATAACTTAGTGAACATAGCGTGTTTAAAGTATAAAATTTAAAAATCATAAAGTAAACTAATTGCATATTTAATTGTTATTTTGACTATGTATTCTGTTACTCGTGTTGTGTTTGCTTGTTACCGACATATCAATTTCTGTTATCTTCTCCTCTTTAATTGTTGTTGATCGTTCTTAAACTGTTATTGCATGAAATCAGAAAATAATATAGGGTTTTGTGATTAAGAATAATTGAAGATGTCATTAATTTTATCGAGTCATTTATGTTAGGTCGACATCTGAATTATAATAAACATCTAATAGTTCATTTCCACAACGTTTTGTGTAAGTAGAATCAATTTGGTAGAAGCATGATCATCATTTCAAGAAGAGTTCTACTTGTTCTCATACTATATACTATAACTTCTTCAATTCCAACACAATCTCCACGAAAATCACAATCTAAACTAATATATTTTTATCTAAAACTTGGTAAATTCGTATATTTGGTGAATGTAGCGTGTTTGTAATATAAAATTTGAAAATAACAAAGTAAATTAATCACATATTAAATTGTTATTTCGAGTCGGTAATCTGTTACTTGTGTTGTGTAACATTGTTACCCAATTGTCAGTTTCTGTTACTTTGTCCTAACAAATTGTTACGGAACACAGTTAAACTGTTACTGCAGGAAATCAGTAAACAACATAGGTTTTATGTTTAAGATTAATTGAAGATGTCATTAACTTTGTTGAATCATTTATATTAGGTCGACCATCTGGATTATAATAAACAACTAATAGTTCATATCCACGAGTTTTGAGTAAGTAGAATCAATTCCGTAGAAGCATTATCATCCTTTGAAGAAGAGTGGTACTTGTTTTCCATACTATATACTCCAACTTCTTCAACTCCAACATAACCTCCACGAAAATCACAACCTAAACTAATATATTTAGTTTAAAACTTCTCAAATTCGTATATTTTAGTGAATGTAGCGTGTTTACAATATAAATTTGGAAAATCATAACCTAAACTAGTTACCTATGAAATTGCTACTGTGAATGTGTTTTCTGTTACTCGTACAGTAGGACATTGTTACCGAAATAAACATTTCAGTTCTTTCTCCTCTTGATTTGTTACTGATCATTGTTAAATGGTTACTGCATGAAATCAGTAAACGACATATGGTTTACGTTTAAGATTAATTGAAGATGTCTTTAATTTTGTTGAATCATTCATGCAGTGCCATTTTCGGACAACATCCCTAAGCACCCGTAAATCTTTTTCGTAACATTTTTTAGGACAATGGACTTCAAATCAGAAATAACGTGAATTGATCATCCTTTCAAGAAGAGTGCTACTTGTTTTCCAACTATATACTTCACCTTCTTCAATTCCAACGAAAATCACAACCTAAACTAATATGTTTTTATTTAAAACTTCGTAAATTGATATATTTTAGTGAATGTAGCGTGTTTGAAGTATAAAATTTGAAAATCATAAAGTAAACTAATTACATATTAAATTGTTATTGTTATTACGTATTCTGTTACTCGTGTTACCTACATATCATTTTCTGTTTTTTTTCTCCTCTTTAATTGTTTCTGATCAGTGTTAAATTGTTACTGCTGGAAATTAGTAAATAACATAGGGCTTTACCAGAATCATGCGTACATTTTCAGCAACATAAGCGATGTTTGTTCAAAAGAAACATCTTACACATAAGACCCACGACCAATTTGCATGAACTGTTACCCAGAATGCATGAACTGTTACCCAGAATCATAAAGCCGTTACCCGAAATGCATAAAGTCCTTTATGCACCGATGTAGACACAGATATCAACGGACGCAAGTACGTGCTGGTCATTGTAGATGATTTTTCTCGCTACACTTGGACAAAGTTCCTCCGAACAATGGATGAGATCGGGGACTTGATCGTAAATTTTGTGAACACGACTCAGAACCTCCTGCAGCAGACTATCCAAATCATACGTACCAACAATGGCACTGAGTTCAAGAATAAGTTTCTCAATGACTTCTACCAGAAACTTGGGATTAGTCAGCAATAGCTGGACAGACACCTCAACAGAATGGGATAGTCAAAAGGAAGAACAGAACTCTAGTGGAAGCCGCACGTACGATGCTCATCCACTCCGACCTCCCACACTTTCTTTGGGCTGAAGCAGTAAATACCGCCTGTTTCACTCAAATAGGATGATTGTTCACCAACGCTTCGATAAGACTCCGTACGAGATCATTAATAAGTGAGTACACAACATTTATTTCTTCAAGGTCTTCGAGTGCAAGTGCGTTGTCGCGAACGATAGAGAGCAACGCGCTAACTTCGACCCTAAAGCATTTGAAGCGACATTCGTAGGGTATTCTTCAACTTCTGAAGCATACCGAGTATACATCAAGTTCACCCGTACAATTAAGGAAAGCTACAACATCACTTTCCAAGAAGTGGCAGAAATGGCTTCTGGGCACATCAATTCAGTGCCCATGCTTTCTGGTCTGTTGGCACAGAACCAATAGACGATGGCAACAACTCAAGACTCTTCTTCAGACGAAGCTATGTGGATTGCTCTTGAAGATTTGGACTCGCTCTTTGAGCACATATATCGGCCAAACATCATCATTACCACACCTGCTGTGGAACCTCCACAAGACGAAGCCGATATACCAAGTTCTTCAAATGTCCCCACCTCGCCTGATTCAGAATTATCACAGACTGCTTCTACTCCTAACATGGATGTTGAGGTAACGTCCAGAGTCTCTCAGCTCAAGTGCATAAATGGCATTACCACAACCGGATCAGCAGCCTCAGATCACGGGAGATCTCGCTCGACAAATGGCTGATGCCTCAAGCTCAGCTCTATCTGAGCACAAGTGGACTCGAGCCCATCCCGTCGATCAAATAATTGGTGATCCTTCGAGTGGAGTACATTCAAGACATCGAAGAGGATTATTCAGCTGTTTTTTATGCCAAAACACGCCTACCAAGGTAGCAGACGCACTTAAGGACACGGATTGGCTTATCGCTATGCAAGATGAGCTCAACCAATTCGAACGTCTCCAAGTGTGGACTTTAGTACCGTGACCACATGGGAAAACCATCATTGGAACGAAATGGGTATTCAAGAACAAGAAAATAAAGATGGAGAATTAATCAGGAACAAAGCACGACTCGTCGCTAAAGGGTACAACCAACAGGAAGCAATCGACTACGACGAGACGTACGCTCCAATTGCTCGAATCGAAGCCATCGGACTATTCTTGGCTTATACGGCCCATAAGGACTTCAAAGTCTACCAAATAGATGTGAAGACATTGCTCAACCAGAAGGCTTCATCAATCAAGATCTCCCTGATTACGTCTACCTATTGGATAAACCTCTCTACGGACTAAAATAGGCCCCTCGTGCTTGGTATGACATCCTGAGCGAATTCCTCGTGAAGTCTGGATTTATTCGAGGAACAATTGATATGAATCTCTTCAATAAATAGCAAGACAAGGATTTGATGATCGTCCAAGTATACGTTGACGACATCATCTTCGGCTCTACTAATCCCCGGCTAATCCAAGTATACCTTTTCTTCATTTGAATCCCGTTCAAGCCTTCAACCACTGTTCAAAAATCTTCGGAGGGATACTTGTAATACACATAAAATTTAATTACGGAATGACTTAGTAGTAAAGATGTTTAGTTAGAAACTTTATTGGATTAATTAAATAAATAAGTTAGGACTTTGAGTGAAAGATTTTATTTATAACACATAATCACTTTGAGATCAACGTGTGACACGATGACTTCATGTTCTCATGCCCTTAAGTGATTAATGTGTCTATACGATTGCATGTTATATGATCTATGACTTTTATGATAATAGGGTGAATTTAATTAACTAGTTCGAAACTGGAGTTGGACGATTTTTTATGGTAGAAAATTTGATAACCTTTGAGGATATAGTTTAGATCGATTTCAACATACATATAAGGGTTAAAATCGCTGAGCGCATGGAATTAAGTCTCGACCGACTATAGTATAGTGTGAGTGGAGTGATTAAAATATGATGAGACTTGGGCGATTTTGACCTAGAAACTTAGACAAACATTAGTTATTTCAATCGGCCAATACAATACACCTAAGTAAGGACTTTTGCAGATCATTTGAGTTGAATCAGGCGATTTATGCATGTGTGGAATAGAAATTCGATCAATAATAGTCAATATAGAATTGACTATCGAATAATTATGGGATGAATATAGGATTTCTTAACATATGAGGTAAAGACAACTAGCTTAGTCACCTAGTAGTCCTTTCAAGCATGTATTCCAATGCCTTTGTCCTTATCACATAAATCAAGACCATTAATAAGAGAAAACCTTTGTAAGAACGAAAAGCACAAAGAAACCCTCATACACATATAACTCGACCAAAAGAAAGAAAGGAGGCAACAAGAGAGAACGCTGCCAACCAAGGATTCATAGCCACTTAAATTTCGGATATTGGTAAGGAAAAACATCATTTGCACCTTTTGCAATTTTCGTAACTTAGGTTATTAGTTATTATATTATATGAATCAATGAATTTCTAAGAATTTTGATGTAAGACAGACGGTGGAAAACCTAGTTTGAGGAGTAGATGCACGTTTGAGGAGTAGATGCACACTAAGAATTTACTTAAGGTGAACTCTTTATCGGGTAGCATATGACATGTTTAGGATTCATAATTTCAATTTTTTGGGGTAGAACTAATAAGTATAGAGTAGAAGGAAATCTTAGGATTTGAGAGTTCTAGGCAAAACCATTGTGAGAATTAAGTTTGAATATACGAGTGCTTGAAGCTCTCGGTCGAAAAGTAGGAATTGATGTTAAGTTTCGACTGAATCAAACTTAGAACTTAATATGATCAATTGAGTGGCTTAAACACTAAGAATCGAACGAATAGAAGATCAAATCGAACGTGGCAAATAAGTCATGGAATCGGGCGAATCGCATCTTCGAAGAAACTCTCGGCGAAAGTAGAATGTTAAGGCATAAATCGGGTGACATGAAGACTGAGCAATCGGGCGTTTCGGGGCTGTGATGATCGACTGAAAGCAAGCCACAACACATGCCAAATCGGGCGATTTGCACATTAAGTGGCCACTCGGCGAAACTAAGGTTGGAAGAGAACAAATCGGGCAATTTGGAAGGAATCGGGCGATGCTATGACACCTGGAGAATCGGCCGATTTGAGGGAATACGGCGAAAGTGGGATGCCATGCGTGGCAATCGGGCGACTTGGAAACAAACAAATCGGATGAAACAACATTAAGCTCATATAATCGGGCGATATGGAATCCATGCAAATTGAACGACATTGAGACTTGGAAGATCGGGCGAAACTAGATCCTAACCATGACTAACCGGACGAATTTAAATTAAGTATCAAATTTATTAACTTAACTAAGACTAGAAATCGGGACTTAGGGTTTTAACAAGATTAGTATAGTCGAAACTTATTTCAATACAATTATATTTCGGTATTATACTCAAAAATATAATTTTGTACCCAAAGGTCCAAAATAATAGGGAATTACCAGCTGCTATTTTACGGACGGCACGGATGTGATTTTTCATCTTCGACACGTAAACGCTTTCCTCATAATTATGAGTTTATTTGATTATGTGAATTTCATGAATTATATGAATATATGCTATGTGATTTAAAATTTGTATTTTATGTGTAATGAATTATGTGACTTGGCGAATTACGTATTTGATGCGTATTATATTTGTAGCACGTCATATGTACATTTATTACACGTCATATGTATATTATGTGCACTGCACATGTATTCCACGTCAGTGCGACGGGGTTGAGTACCATGCGGAACGGTAACGTATGGGATGTCATCGAGTGGTGTAAAATTAGAAATTAGCAAGTGAGCGCCACTCTAACGCGAGAGACCTGAGTTGGCCTCTCGAGCGATAGATTATTACGTGGGCAGAGAGGGGAAGACTCTAGTACGTACCACTCTAACGAGAGAGACCTGAGTGGGCCAACCGAGTACGAATCTCTAGTTTTTATACCTTGCATATATACGGGAATAGGCGACTCTAACGAGAGAGACCTGAGGTGCCTACCCACTCTAACGCTAGAGACCTGGTGGGATACCCGAATACGTGTATGGTCGAGTCACGGGGAGTTGTGAGACGTGATAAGTCGTGAGGCGAGTCGAGCGTGCCTGTCGTGAGGTGTATGGGATGGAATAGAGCGCACGATGCATTCACACATATTTCATCTACTGGGAAAATAGCTCAGGTTTACGTGTTGTAGGTACCGAGCCCGACACTGATGCGCGTCGCGGCTGACACGTGCTGACGGTGGTGCTTCACGGGCTTTTGAGGGCGACGCTGTACATGGATGCGACCTGTGGAGCGACGTAGGTTTTGATCTTCTGAGATTTTAGGGCTACCGCCCATGTGTAGTAATGACGGTGTAGACTAACATTTTGATGTAATATATTTTATTTAAGATTAAGTTTTTATTAGACGGGTCTTCCGCGACTTATGTTGCGAAAATCCGCCACTAATTAGTATTAGAAAGTGAGGGTCGCCACAGGTGGTATCAAAGTTTAGGATATAGATTCTGTACACTGTCCATTTATAGCCGCTCAAAAGCATGGAGGATCAGCCTTGCCTATATGTTTTACTGTACAATGTGATTAATTGCCTACAGTGATATATTTGCTTATGTGGCTACTTGTAGATAATAGTGGTAGAATGCCGAAAACTCGTAGAGAGACCGTAGGTAGTTCGAGTTGCGGGGACAAACCTATAACGACCCTACTTCTTAAATACGTATTTTTGGCGGGTTTTACGCAGCGTAAGCAGCGGAAAGCCCATTTAATAAAAAAAACTTTCTATTACATAATAATATTCATATACTGGGCCGAAGCCCAAAGGTCCAAACCCGAGTATATAAAATATATTACAACACACACACGTTTATGTATTGGGTCGAAACCCTAATAGTAAAATACGAACATAAATTAAAATACTCCACAGGTCGCGTTCCCATGTACTGCCCCGCACTCAAAAGTCCGTGGAGTCACCGCCATCAGCCGCCTCACCTACATACGTAAACCCTGAGCTTTGGCCCAGTAGATGAAAATGTGCAATGCAAATGCTCTCACACCCCAATTCCGACTTATCTCACAAATATACACACTCGACTCTTTTCTCATATCTCATATCTTATATCTCATATCATCACATCACATTCAGGGCCCGAGGCTTAGGTACTAAAGGCAACACGCGCGCACAGGGGTCCGTAGCTCGGGAGGCCCCACTCCCCACAAGGGTCAGTAGCTCGGGAGGCCCCACTCCCTCCATATAAAGTGCGCCTTAGTCCTAACCTCACTCATACAACTCATCAACATTACTCATTCATAAACCATCTCACTCGTGTCTCTAGACAACACTTTCATGACTCCGTACTCCCCTCGTAACACATGTATGCAAATGCCGCGCAAATAAAAATGCAACACATAAAATGCAACATATCCTTTCCACATTACATATCGGCCCGAGGTGTTAGCTCGGCCCGATTCCCAACATCAACATTCGACAAATAATTCGGGCCCAAAGCCCGCATTCCGATTTTTAATCGGCCCGAAACCGTAACCACAGAATTCCCTCTCGATCTTAAACTAAAAGTTCTAAGTTTAATTCTTTCTACCTTACGATTCACTCCAACGCCAGTATTAGATTAAGTTTCAAACATATTTAGAAAATTTACAATTAACCCCTCGGAATTTCTGAAAATTGCATGACCCCAACCGAATTCATTAATCATTTATTTAACACCTTAAATTTCTGAAAATTTAATTTTCGACCCCTACCAATTTTAATAATTTTGTATTTTTAATTCCGAGTATTTTTCCAAAAATTTACATTTGACTCCAATCAAATTTAATGAAAATTTTATTATTCTGATATACTGTAATTTTCCAAAAGAACTCCTCGGCCATTTTTAATTATTTATTTAACCCTCCGAAAATTTTGAAATTATAATTTAACCCCGGCCAAGTTTTAAACTATTTATTTAAAAACCTAAAAGTTGCTGAAAATTTCATTTATACTCTAGCCGAAACTCAACATAAATTTTTAGTACTCAAACTTTTGAAAAGTTTCAATTTGGTCCTTATCAAATATTATTTAGTCCCCAATAACTTTTGAAAAGTTCCAATTTAATCCTAGCCGAGTTTATATATATTGATTTAGCATTCACAACTTTAAAAAAAATTATAATTTCATCCTAGCCGAGATTATATAAATTTAACTAACGTCCCTAAACTTTTGAAAAGTTCTAATTTCATCCAAATCGAAATTATATAAATTTATTTAGCACCCCAAATCTTTTGAAAAGTTCTAATTTCTCTCCAAAAGAAATTCAGTATTTTCATTAAAATATTCCCTGTTTAAATTTTTACATTTTTAGTCCCCAGATTTTTTTTTTGAAACTTATCAATTTAGTACCCGAATTTTTGAAAATTGCACAAAGGACCCCAATTATTTATTCCAAATTTTAAATATGTCTTAAAAGCTTTATATTTCTTTAAAAATATTCTTTGTTCGGGATTTTACTACACAGACTCCCCAGATTTTGTAAAATTTCGATTAAGTCCCTAAATTTTTTTAAAATAACTATTTATAGGCAGTTTTGCGAGAGTTTCGTATTTTTCAATGATCACGGGGTAAACAATGTCCGATGGTCCTAAAATTTTAACCACAGATAAAAGACTTGCAAATATAAATGTCCGAACCTTTTTAATATATGAATTTTTTGAACCTCCAAGCTGAAATGAATAAAGAAACCCAAATTCTCCCAAGTTTTGCTCTATCCTCTTAATCTAAAGTCCTCTATCTCTATTTTCAAATATTCATAGATCTAAAAATGCTCAATCTCATGCTCCCTAAGCTAACCAACGAAAAATTCATGCAAGCAAATTATTATTATCACATAAACACGACGAATTCGATGAATAACATGCAAAACACGTAAAATTCACAAATCCTAATATTGTTTACGTATGTAGGTGATCTTCACCTACCTTACGTCCGTAGAGGCTACGTTACGGGTTAGTTTTTGCGTGATCCCGAGCTTCCCGGAAATATTTCTTCTCCTCCCTCTTCTTCTTCCTTTCTTTCTCTCTCTCTCTTTTTTTTTTTTCCTTATTTTCTTTCTTCCCTCTCTCTCTCTTTCTCACGGCTCTTTCTTCCCCCTCTCTATTCTCTTTTAGGTTATTTATAAATTGTCCTTAAGAGGTAAAGGTGCATTAGGTTTAATTATTTTGATTAGGTGGTCATTTTGTCTTCTCCTCTTTCTTTCTTTCCTATTTTCTTCTTCTCTCCCACGTCCTCTTCTTCCCCTTTATTTTTATTTGCCGTGTCTATTCTTACTTTCTCTTAGTGGAGGCATATTAGGTGTATTTGTATTTGTTTGTTTTTTTATTTTTGTTTTGTTTGGTTTTGTTTTGTTTTTAATTCTATTAATATTATAACATTATTGATGAGGTCTATATATATATATATATGGGCTTTAATTTCTTGTTTTCGGCCCATTTAAAAATTTGGGCCAAATTGTAAATTCTTATCTTGACTCGGGAAGAATATCGGTGTATGTTCGAAATCGACTTCATACTGTCCGAATATTATTAAAATAATCCCGTATAAATTTTACGGGTATTACAAAACCTGAGTCCCCGGTACATGAACGTGACTCAACGATTATGAGGCTTGAACTGATCCAGCGACAATCGGATCAGATTAATGCTCTTATCCAGCATCAAGCTCCATTCGCACACCAACCGTCTCCCCAACCTGAACGTATAGAGATCATAGGGGAACGATTCCAGAAATTAAACCCTCCTACCTTTGAGGACGCCGTTGATCCTACTATGGCCGACGACTGGTTGCGCACAGTCGAAGATATGTTCCTGTACGGTCGGATCCCAGAGAATGAACAAGTATTGTGCGCAATCTCAGTGCTCCGTGGGAACGCAAGGTTTTGGTGGGACACCATCAAAATCTTAGAGGACCCAATGACTGTGTCGTGGGAAAGATTCAAGGAACTGTTCTGTGACAAATATTTCACGACCTATGACCGAACTCGGAAGATAAACGAGTTCATAAACCTCAAACAGGGCGAAAGACCTATCGCGGAATATATCCGCAAGTTTGAGGAATTATCTCGATTCACCCCGCACATGGTGGCAAATGATGCTTTAAAGATAGAACGATTTCAGGTAGGTCTCAAACCCGAGGTCTATCGAGACGTTAGTATAGCTGGAACTCGAAACGTGCATTCGCTCAAGTGGCCGAACGAGCCCTTATCGCAGAACAGGTGGAGGCCCAAATCATAAAAGCGCAAGAGGCAAAGAGAAGAAATGAAAAGCAGCAAGGGAATGGCGGTAATAAGAAACGTTAGAATTTTGAAATAGGCCCCAGCAACAATCAGAATTATCGCCAGGGGCAGCAAAACTGGCGACCGAGGCCAAACTTGGGGATGGCTAATTTTCCGTTTCGACCCCCAACTCTCCATCCACAATGTCAACAATGCGGGCGATATCACACTGGTGTTTGCTTCGGAGCCGGACCTAACCCCAACTCGCAATGCTTTCATTGTGGAAGAATGGTATTGCCAAAAATTGTCAAGAAAACCATCCCAGAAACCCAACTCAAGTGCCAGTACGACCTCCGCTGGCACCAGCCCGGGTGTATGCTCTAACTAGCAAAGAAGAGGAACCAAACCCATCAATGATGATGGGTATGTTGAAATGCTTATAAGCATACCCATCCCAGATTAGTTGATGTCAGGATAGCATGTTTATTCGTGTCGAATGAATATGTGACGTAAGTGAAAATGATTCCCACTGTATTAAGTACAACCACGTACCGTCGTTATTCTGATTTGTTCAATATCAGAGTGCGCAGTGAAAGTGTGGTGGGAATAGAAATAAGTATGCCTAGAGGATGTAGATACATATGAGCTAATTTAGTCGTAGAACCAAACGTGAATCCTCCGCCAGTGAATTTCGGGGACGGAATTCTTTTAAGGGGGAGGATGTAATACCCGTAAAATTTATTACGGGAATTAGGATTACTTAGTAGTAAAGATGTTTAATAGAAACTTTGTTGGATTAATTAAATAAAGAAGTTAGGACTTAACGCTGCGAAAGAAAGCGAAGTTCTCTCTAGGGCAAATTTGAATTCCTCTACGCGCGTCTTCAACGATCCTTCACCATTGTTTCGGCCTAAACCCTAGGGTGAAGGCTGGCCGGTGGGTGGTTCTGATCTGATCGGTGATGGGGTTTTTGGGATCTGATCGGGATTCTTGGTATAACAAGGTTAGGTTTTACTATTCTATTGGATGGTGGATGATTCTGATGGGTTTTCGGAGGCGGCGCACCGCACTATCATCACGGCGCCGACGATGATAGATGGCACGGCTGAAGTCGGGGCATCATCCACCCAAGATGCGGCGGCGATAAGGGCAACGGGGGATAGGGATTTGATCGATGATCAAGGATTAGAATTGCAGCCAGCCGCCTTGATCGCGAATCAGTACAGGACGATGGCGGAGGATGCAGATCTGTTGACAGATCCTAGGGCTGGTCCAGTCCTGCCTGATTTCGATGCCCTTACCGCGGCTTATCCGGATTTTGCGGCATGTTTTGATAGGGAACGTTTCCGCGGGCTGCAGAGCAAGATTCATGGGGCTGAAGGGGCGAGATCTGGTGATGGTGGGCGATCTGATGGAGTCATGATGGAGCCTATGGGGGCGGTTGGATCTTCTAGGGTGAGCGATTGGTCTGATCTGCGGACTCAGCGCAACGATGCGGTCGCCGAGGATCGGACAATGAGATCTGGCCCACGATGGGGGATCAGATTGGGCCTAGGGTTTCCCATGGTTCTCCACCTGCGCGTGCCAGCGTAACTGTTCCTCTCAAAGGAATTCTGCGCCATCCTAGCCGCAAGCAAAGATGGGGGCGACCGGATACTCCACCACCTATGCGTATGAAAGCCCGGCGGTTTGTGAATATGGGATCGCTGGCGGATGAGGAGCAGGTCGATGAGGACATTCAGGTCGATGATAGGGATGTGTCTGCTTCATTTGGGAAGGATGCGGTTCAACGTAGGGTTTTTCACTCTCAACCCATCGTGAATTCCCCTCCATTGATTAGGGTTACAACTACTAAAGAGCTTAATACAGCTTCATCCGCACCAACAATTTCCACGACTCTAGCTACGCCAATATCGTCGCCGACGGATCAGCCTATGGTGTCTAAGATTACAAGCCAGACTGGGGTGCCTGGCCCTGATGGGCGGGAAAAGGTTAGGGTTTCTAATGCAACTGGGCCGAGTGGGGATGGAGGGGGAGATGATGGGCCCCTCAACAGGCCTGACCAACGGGGGCAAGTCTTCACACGACTGGGCCCTCCGAGTGATTTCTCGTATTTAGCTGCGGTAAAGGGAGTTCATAGGGTGCTGCAACGTGTCGTACCTGAGGGTCGGGGAATGAAGTTAGGACACACGCTACCCACTATTGTTGAAGGGCTGGCCAAGGTGTGACCGTCGAGAGAGGTGCGGCGGAGTGGGGCTGATCGATGGAAACATTCGTTGGTGGGTTACTTCTTGGGAAGAAGCCATATTTTCCCTTGTGGAACGATACGTCTGGTCGATATGGCACGGGTTGAAAGACGTTCGCTCCACCATGGTTTTTTTATGTTCCGATTTGAGACTGAGAAAGCCTTAGAGGCGGCTCTGGAAGGGGGCCCGTGGCTGATGCAAGGTCAGCCCCAATTAATGGAGCCATGGAAGCCTAGGATGTCCTTCGAACAAAAGGATGTTGTCCAGATATTGTTATGGGTAAAGCTCTGGAATGTTCCATGTGAACTGTGGACACAAGAAGGCCTGGGGGTAATAGCGAGCGTCGTTGGTCGGCCACTGTACGCGGATGGCGTAATGATGAAGCGGGACAAAATTGACTACGCGCGCATCTGTATCATGAAGAAGCTGGCCGATCCGTTTGTAGAGGAGTTTAATGTACGACTGCCACCAGATGATGGGGTGGGATAGATGAGCATATCCCCGAGCCATTCGGGTAGAGTACGAACCCAGTGGCGAATCGTGGGGCCATAAGGAGGCCCAATGTCCGAAGTGGTGGGGAAAGGCACGATGGGCTGGATGCACATCAGCATCAAACTCAACAGAGGTTGATCGTGGCACATCGACCAAGTGAGGCTCAAACACGGCCGAACAGACAGTGACATAACCTGCCTCCAAAGGGCCGCCAGCCTTGGCACAATCAAGGGGCGAGACGAAATGAAGGGGATCGTGTGCACGTTCTTGCACGAAGGCGGATCCATGAGGAGTGGAGTCCGGTTGGTGCGAAAGGGAAGGCCATTAGGGTGGTGACTTCACTGGCTGCTGGGCCTCATACGCGAGGGGAATGTGCCCATGGGTAGCCGAGTTTATCACGGCACAGCCCAGAGCCAGTGCGCCAAGGCGGCCCCTTGGCCCCTAACGACGGGGGGCATAATCGATTTAAAGTGTTAAGCGACAGGACTGGGAAAATGGACGATATCACATCTCAACTGGGCCCTAAAGCAAATGCAGCCCATATTGGGTGTATTTTTGTTAGCATTGGGTGCATGGAATGTACGTGGTCTTAATAAGCAAGACCACAGGAGGGCGGTGTGGGATTTGATAGCGCTTGAGCGTATGAGTTTGATTGGGCTGTTGGAGTCACGAGTTGCAGTCTCTAATGCGGGGATTGTGTCGAGTGGCATTCGCTCACATTGGAGATGGTTTTCCGACTACAATGAGGAACCGGCTACGAGGATTTGGCTAGGATGGGACCCGTTGGTTGTGACTGTGGACATCCTGGAGTTCTCGACCCAAGTAGTTCATTGTAGGGTGACATCGCCAAGTGTGACTGACCCGGTCTTTGTCTCTTTTGTGTATGGGAAGTCTAGGAGGGATGAACGACTTCCTTTGTGGGAGGAATTGATTACTGTGTCCCAAACTCGTGTGGCGGATGCATGGATGGTCCTGGGGGACTTCAATGCTATATTGCACACGGGTGAGGGACTAGGGGAGCGCCAGCTACGCAGGATATGGAGGAGTTTCAATCTTGCCTAGTTGGGGCGGATCTTGTGATGGTACCAACAACGGGGCAGATGATTACGTGGTACAACCATCAGAAGAATGTGGACGAGGAGGCTCGATCGTATGGTGGCCAACCCCCAGTGGTTTGCTCGGTTTCCTAACTTGACCTGTCGATGTGGGCTTCCATCATCCTCAGATCACTCGCCCATTCTATTGGGATCCGTCACGCACCGCCAGCGCAAGGGGGCATTTCTATTTGAGAATTACTTGATAAAGGATGATGCTTTTTTGGAGCAAGTGCAGCGTATTTGGGGTATACCGCTTCATGGGTTTCCTATGTTCGTGGTTGTGCAACGGTTGAAGCTGTTGAAACCGATTTCCAAACAGATGAGGAGGCCAAAGGGGATTTAGCTGCGAATGTCATTGAGGCGAAGCGATTCCTCGATCTTGCGCAGGAGTTTCATCACGCTCCACTGGAGGGCCTCTTTTACGATCTAGAGCGGCTGTGCCGTTCACTGTATTCTGAAGCGGTGGGGATGGAGCACATGGCGCTGTCGCAACGGGCAAAGCTCGCGTGGCTGAAGGATGGTGACCAATGTTCTTCGTATTTCTTTCGTAGGGTGGCAATGCGGCGAGCTACTAATCGTATAATTGCTCTGGAGATGCGATGGGTAGGGTTGAAAGATGAGCCGAGCCAGCTCGTGTGCTCGACGAGCCGGCTGGGCAAAAGCTCGGCTCGAGCTCGATATAAATGGGCTCGAGCTCGTTTATGTCGAGCTCGAGCTTGAGCCCGGATGCAGTGGCTCGAAAGCTCGCGAACAGGCTCATGAGCTTCTTTTTTAATTTTTTAATTTTTTTATTTTTATATTAATTATTTTTATTAATTTATTAATGTTTTTTATTAAAAGCTCGAGCTCGAGCTCGATGAGCTTAGTGAGCTCGAGCTCGAGTTCGAGCTCATCTGGCTGGAAATGAGCTCGAGCTCGAGGCGTGATCTGAAAAGCTCGATGAGCTCGAGCTCGAGCCCAGAAAATGAGCCGAGCTCGGTTCGTTTACAGCCCTAGCGACGGGGGTATTGTTGGAAGAACCGCACCAGATCGAGGGGGAGATTGGGTTCTACCAGGAGCTGTTAGGCCTCTGTCTACTCGACGCCGATAGCAGTTGCGGAAGTGCAAGGGGCTGTCACGCGCACGCTTTCCTCAGGCGGATGCGCAATCTATGATCGGCCCAGTGGAAGGTAGGGAAGTACGAGAGGCGCTATTTTCTATGGGGGTGAGAAGGCGCTTGAAGCGGATGGGTATACGGTTGCCTTTTTTCAAGGCGGCTTGGGCTACAGTCGGTGAGGAAGTGGTGAGTGCTGTACAGGATTTCTTTAGGATGGGCAAACTTCTAAAGGGGCTTAATAGTACCCTTATCACGTTGATCCCGAAGATCGAGACGCCTCGCAGGGCAACGGAGTTTAGACCCATTTCATGTTGTAATGTGCTGTACAAGGTTATCTCTAAGATTTTGGCGAACAGACTCAAGCCGTTTCTGCCTGGGTTGGTGCATGGGATGTAGACGGCGTTTATACCTTGTAGGCGCATCAGCGATAATATCCTGTTGGCACAGGAGTTATGTTTGGGTTATAAGTCGAAGGGAAGGCCGCCGCGAGCTATGTTCAAGATTGATCTAGCTAAAGCTTACGACAAGGTGGAGTGGACGTTATTACTTGTCGTGCTTGAGGTTATGAGGTTTCACCCAACTTTCATAGGGCGGATTCGGGCTTCTGTGACGACGGCGGCGTTCCCGCTAAACCTGAATGTGCAGGTGGTTGGATTTTTTGAGGGGAAGAGGGGAATTCGACAGGGAGATCTCATATCGCCTTATCTCTTTACTCTGATTATGGAGGTGCTGCATGGGATGATCACCTTATGTACTGCTGAGGAACCGAGGTTTACATACCATTGGCGATGTGAATCGATGCGGTTGGCCTCGCTGACTTTTGCGGACAATCTGCTGCTCTTCAGTCATGCGTATATAGTATCGATTGGTGTGCTAAAGGATGCGCTTGGTCACTTTGCGGCTCTGTCAGGGTTATTCCCAAACCCGGACAAGAGCGAAGTGTACTTGTCAAGACGCCGGAAGGCCTGACATCGCAGATTCAGACACTGATGGGTTATAGAGTGGGACATCTTCCAGTCCGTTACCTGGGGGTACCGCTTATTACCACACGCCTGTCGATTGCTGACTATACACCGTAATTACATCGAGTAGATCAGGGCATAGGCTCATGGCTTAATCGGTCGCTATCGTACGCCGACCAACTCCAGCTGGTTAAATCGGTGCTTTAGGCTCTACATGCATACTGGTCGGGGGTTTTCTTGCTTCCTAAAGGTGTTGTCCGAGCTTTGGAGACGCGATTTAGGAAGTTCCTATGGGGGGATCGACGGCAAAGGTGGCGTGGGATGTCCTATGTCTCCCAGTGTCTGAGGGGGGAATCGGTCCATTGGGGTTGACAACAGGGTGTTTCTCATTAGGCAATTGTGGATCATGCTCAATAAGATCTTCTAAATCGATTTGGGTGGAGTGGCTATATAGAACGTGCCAATATTCTCGATCGGTGTGGGATCTCTCGATTTCACTGAATGATGCATGGAGTTGGCGGAAGCTGATGCAGCTGGGACCATTGGTACGTTCACTTATTACATTTAGGGTAGCTGATGGCTCGAATATATGGCTTTGGGAGGACCCTTGGCTGTTGAATGTACCGTTACTGGCCTCGAGGGCCTATTGAGATGGGCCTGTTAGGGAGTGTGCCCTCGGAATGCCATACGAGAACTAGGATTAGTATAGGGCGCACAATGATGTATAGGTCGATAGACAGTTTAATTGTATATACTGTCAAAATAAAGTAGTGAATATTATTTTCATTATAATAAAGGCATTGTTATTTATTTATCGAATGTAAAGTCTGCTTGGCATCTGGCGGTGCGATAAATAAATAACACCCAAATGTTTGAGTTGGACGTCTGATTCTCGTGGGGACGAGGGAGGAGACACCGGACGGTCCTTAATTTCAGCATTAAATAAAAAGTGCGTAAGTCTAAGGATTCTAGGTGGGTGACTAGATACCGAATATGACTTATTCATTGACGACCACATAGTATCGGTAGTGTCACCGATTACCTGAGAGGTTGTGGGTCGTGATGGAGATATCGGTGATCAGAGTGATCGCGTATTCGGACATGCGGCTCGTATTCGTTTCAATCACATGACTAGGATGTTGTCAATGATTGAACGAATGACTACAGCAACCTCAGATCGATAGGGTCACTCGGATTTGCTTTCGCGATTTCGGTTTGTCGCTAGTTGGCTAGGCTCGCAAGTGTTCATAAATAAGACACGGGTCAGCGACGAAACGCAACCGACTTTACGGAGGTGATTGTCGGGCTTTGACTGCAATCGGGATTCACTGCCTATATTCGTATAGGTTAACGTCCTATGAGGTAATTGGAGAACGACGATTGTAAAGCCTTCGGCCGAAGCTTGGAAAGCTCGCTCGTATTAGATACGGAGCAGAGTTTAAATAATCGGTTGGATCTCGATTATAACATAGTGTTAGGTTAGTGAGTTTGACATTCACATGGCTCTAACCTAACCGGGACGCAAGTGAAAGGCGTAAAGTTATTTAAATGTATACACTATAGTCGGTTCGCCCGAATTTCGATTAGATCAAAATTTGTTCTCAACTGGAATCTATCCGGTACCGCGGGATTGGCTAGGCAAATACCGGGACTCGCGGATTCCTCCCGTGCCAGTTGAGACGGACCTAGAGAGTCGCGCTTAAAAATGGTAGTGAACTTGAATGAAAACAGCGGGCTTTTCTCTAGAACCTAACGAATGGGATTCGTTGAGGTAGTGGCAAAGTTGATACGAGGTGTCGATGATTTAGTGAAATTCCGGTGATGGCCACGGGAATAATTAGGACTTGAGATTGTCTTAAGTGTTTAATTAATTAACTAAATGAGACTCAATTGTAGTTAAAATAATTAGATTGGATTTAATTATTTTATTACTTAAAAATTGAGGGTCTAAATTGAGAAATTAGAAACCTCATGGGCTTAAATGAAATATTTGCATTTTGACTTGGTCTTGGACATGTGTATGATTCCTATCTTGCCACATTGGATGAGGTGGCATGTGAGTCATACTCTTGGCTTTGATGGGAGCATGACAAGTGTTAAATATAAATCAATAAACTAACCTTAGTGGATTTTTACTACGAGAAAAATGAAGTAAGGTGTAAATAAATAAGATACATGCATAAATGTGAAAGAAAAGACTATGCAACCTTAGATGCTCTAAGTTGAAAAACAAGGTACATGCTCTCAACAAGCCATTTTGTACTTTCCACGTCAAGCCACGGGATCATTCGACTAAGCCCGACGCCCGAACCGAACTGCGTCTAGCCATCGGGAGCAGTCTCAGAGGTTCGATCAAGGACATACCGGCGTGACGATCTAGCCCGGAGGCCCCGGGAATCAGACGAGGCGCTGCAACGCTCAACCGAGGTGTAATCACGTACGCCGGAGGTATATTTCGTACCCTACTGATTTGATTTTACGGAAAATACCAAACAACCTCGGAATGATTCGAAAGACCCCTCGTTGCGATTGCTGGGAAGTGTAGAATCAATCAAAAAAATTTGGCATTGATCTAAAATCATTTCGGTTGTCAAACTGTCAAAAGACGGCAGACTGCCGTTTTAGTCGAATTGATAATTTCGAACCACGGATTTGATTTTGTGAAAACCAAACGACATCAGGATGATTCGAAAGACCACTCGTTGTGATTGTTGCGAAGTGTAGAATCAATCTGGAAAATTTGGTACCAATCAGAAATCGTTTTGGTCGCCGAATAGTCAAAATACTGTCGGCTGCCGCTTTGTTCGAACTATTTTGGAATGAAATTATTAATTCGAATAAATTTGTATTAAATTCGAATTTGAGAAGTTCGAATTAGACGTGGTCTCCTAAGGCTCAGGGCAGTATCTTGGCCCTCGGGAGAAGCTGGAGGGCGCTAGGTCGAATTTAGATGTTGAAAATCGAAAATTCGGCACCCTACGCCGCTCGGTTCAAAATGCGATTCCGCTATCGCCACGTTGCGCTGTTCGGGGGCCAGCATTGACTAATCGAGCCTACCCAAATAGTGGTATCAGAGCTACGGCTCATGCATGGTTCGACCGAAGGCCTCAAAAGCCGATGTGGCGAACGAACGGTCGACGTAGTTTGGAGACTATCATCGCTCGTGATGTCGGTCGGGAACCCGTCGTCAAAATTCTGTGTTGCATGTTTATGTGGGACATTTACGCGGGCTTAGATTCTAACCGGTTATTTGTTTATGGGCCGTTTGCTGCCCCCGGTAAGTACATGGATTACGGGTTGTTCGCGAAATAATTCCCCCCGTGTTGTTATTTTATTGCTTTATTAGATAAGTTAGCTAAAAATGGCGGCCGTTTGATGCAAGGCGAGATTGGAGGGTTCGACGACCCGCGTGACGACGAGTCGACGTTTGGAGATCAAAGACCCGGTCGTCTTACGACCCATGTAATAGGACCAGTTTAAAAATAGCCCACGCATTTGTCCATTTAAATTGCTTTCCTAGGGTTAGGAATTTAATTAACGCATTTATGTGCTCGTGCTTAATTTTTTTTGCTATGAGAATACGAACTCCCATAAAATACTAAGTGAGTAAAGGAATGGGATGCCCTGTCTTCTATCGAGCTCGGGTTTGTTACGAAACCTAAATGCAAGGTTTGGTTCCGTGTATGCCGGCGCCTTGCATTTGTTTTCGTTTCGATTTGATCATGTGCGTTAGCGCCGCTCGCCAAAACCACACTGTGCGGTAAAACGTACAGTTCAAGTGTGCGTTTTGAGAAAAGTTGATAGGTCGCACTTAGACAGTCACACCGCCTTGTTCCGGATTTGCCGGCGGGGGTCCCTGACTGAGACAAGATAGTTGAGACATTCGACGAGGTCGGATTCGTGCGGTGCACGACTTCGTGGGCCGCTGCAAACCAATAAAACGACAGAGGTTGAGGTTTGCATCCGCCCTCGGGGACATCAACTCCACTATCGAAGTTATCAACGAAACTTCCAAAACATCCAATGGGAGAAAATGGTGTTTATGAAAAGATAGTGGGAGTCAAACGGAATAAAAGTCCTTGTTCGTGTTTGATGATCTATACAATCTACTTAATTTGCCTTTTATTTTCTGCATCTTTTTCTCTAAGTGTTAATTATGTCTACCACTTTAAACATACTGCTCAAGGAGAATAGATTGACTGGATCGCTATTCAGACTGGCTTCGCAACCTGAGGATTTTCTTTCAGATTGAGAACCTGGTGTATATCCTTGACTCCGAGTTGCCGCCGGCCCTAGGGGCACGGGCAACCGAGCAGGCTTGTGCCTCTTAAGACAAGCGACTACGCGACGAGCAGCTCGTAAAGGCTCATGTCCTCGGATCGATGACAGCGTAGCCATGAGGGTATGGCTGACGCTCGAGCGATGGTTCAGCATCTGAAAGAGCTTTATGGTGAGACGTCGAGGACAACTCGCTATGCGGCTTCATCGCAGCTCTTCCGAGCGAGGATGTCTGAGGGTGAGATCGTCGGCGAACATGTTATGAACATGATCACCATGATCGAGAGATTGGAGACTCTCAATTCCCGTATGATCGGGAATTACAAAACGATCTCATCTTGCAGTCTCTCCCTTCGTCCTTCAACGCGTTCATTGTGAACTATCATTTGAAAGGCATGACGCGGACGCTTCCTGATCTGATGAATCAGTTAGCAACGGCACAAGCCCGGATGAAAAGGGCAAAGCAGACTGCACTTGTCGCCACCTCTTCGAAGCCAAAAGGCAAAAAGAAGAAGGGCAACAAGCTCAAGCCGACAGGGAAGGTTTCTAAGAAGAAAAATCTTCTGGGAAATCAAAACAGACCGGTGTAAAGCCGACGGATGGGTGTCTGCACTGCGGTGAGCTGGGCCACTGGAAGCGGGACTGTCCGAAGCTCAAAGGTGAGCAGGCTGCGTCAGGTAAGGAACTTAATGTTTTAGAAATAGTTTGTTCTACATCTGTATACTTTACTTCCTGGATATTGGATTCGGGAGCTAGTACTCACATTTGTGTGTCCACGCAGGGTCTGGGACCAAGTAGAGCGCTTGGGGAGCGGGAGATCGAGGTTAGAGTGGGTAGCAGGGATAGTCTCTCGGCAAGCCACGTCGGATCGAGATATCTTACTTTGTTATCTGGGCATGTGTTGCATTTGTACGATTGTCTTGTACTCTCGAGGGTTTTAAGAACATCGTCTCCATTCCTGTTCTGAGCAGGAATGGTTATGTATTTAACTTTAATAAAAATACATGCCACATTATGTATCGAAACAAAAATATTGGAAAATTTTGAATGGTTTGTACTATTTAAATACCCAGAATGACGTATCTGTGAATACTGTCACAAACAAACGAAAGTCAGGAATAAATGCGAGGTACCTGTGGCATCTTCGATTAGGGCATACTGGAGAACGCAGGATCCACGAGTTAGAGAAAAACGGGATTTTGAACCGTTGGGATCAGATCCCTCTTCGACTTGTGAGTTGTGCCTCCAAGGAAAAATGACTCGATCACCCTTCACAGGGACCTTTAGCAGAGCCACGGAAATTCTCGGTTTGACTCACACGGACGTTTGCGGGCCATTCAATGTGAAGGCTCGAGGTGACTACCACTATTTTATTACCTTCACGGATGATCATAGTCGTTACGGACTCGTGTATCTGATGAGGTATAAAGCTGATGCTCTTGAAAGGTTCAAGGAGTATAAGGCATTGGTGGAAAAGCAAACGTCGAAACTCAATAAAGCCATTCGATCGGATCGAGGAGGCGAGTACATGAGTGTCGAGTTTGACCAGTTCTTGAAAGAGGATGGTATAATATCACAGATGACTCCGCCCGGTACGCCACAATTGAATGGCGTGGCCGAACGTAGAAACCGAACTTTATTAGATATGGTTCGTTCTATGTTAAGCTATACAGATTTACTGATGTCATTGTGGGGACACACGCTTTTGACAGCGACGTATACCCTAAACCGGTATCCCTCAAAGTCTGTTAACGGTATTCCGTATGAGATATGGACTGGTCGTTTACCCAGCTTATCACATATTAGGATTTGGGGTTGCCCCGCCTATGTGAAAAAGTTGAAAACAGACAAACTGGAGTCTAGGTCAATGAAAGGACGTTTCATAGGTTACCCCGAAGACTCTATGGGGTACCTGTTCTATTTTCACGATGATCAGAGGATCGTTGCGGGCCTGCACGCACACTTTCTCGAGGAAGAGTTCATTCGAGATTGTAGCGTTGGCCGAGAGGTCACACTCGAGGAGCAGTCGACTGAAACGCCCTCACAGAATTTGGAATCGGATGGTCTGAGCGAACCAGTCTTGCGACGATCTGAAAGGATGCCACGCCAACCACAACGGTATGGCATGTCACATGTCGAACACGATTTTCTTGCGACTAGGGGACTTCTAAGAGAAGATCATGCTACTTTCGATCAAGCTATATCCGATGTTGACTCAACGAGATGGGTTGAGGCTATGCGGGCTGAGATGGACTCAATGTACTCCAACAAAGTCTGGACTCTTGTAGACCTACCGAGCGGTTTTAGACCAATCCGTTGTAAATGGATATACAAGAGAAAGATTGGATCTGACGGACAAGTTGAGACATACAAAGCCAGGTTGGTTGCCAAGGGATATAACCAAAAGGAGGGAGTCGATTATGAGGAGACTTTCTCGCCTGTAGCCATGATCAAGTCTATCCGCATAATGCTCGCAATAGCTGCGCACTATGATTATGAGATTTGGCAGATGGACGTCAAAACGGCGTTCCTTAATGGATTCCTCAAGGAGGAGATCTATATGGAGCAGCCAAAAGGTTTTGAGTCGCATGCAGATGCTCACAAAGTGTGCAAACTGAATCGGTCTATTTACGGACTGAAACTGGCCTCTCGTAGCTGGAACCTACGTTTCGAGCGTAAAACTTACAATCGAAAATTTCGATTTCAATTGTTCTCGGTCGAAAAATTTTAGCGGCGATAAAATTAATTGATCGATGATAATTTTTCTTGCTCGTTAATTTTCATAGCGAAAAATTTTTTCACGCGCGAAAAATTTTTCGATCGTAAATTTACACGGAAATTTTTCTCGATCGTAAAATTTCTCTGCTACAGTATCGTATCTTAAGTTCAAACCAACTTAGAAAAATTTCTAAGTCTTTTTCACTGTAGCTTTCAATAGCAAATAAAATTTTCGATCGCAAAAATAAACGGATATCTTGATTAAAAAACCGACACTTGGGAAATTAAAATTGAAACTTCAATTTTACGAGCGACAAACTTCACGGAGTGAACAGTGGGCTTTAAACACTTAGAAAATTTTTGACTAAACTTTCATATGAAAAATATACATAGGTCGAAATATCATTCTTTATATATAGTCACTCTCGTATACCTATGTATCAATCCATACATTCTTCAAGATAATTTCCACTCAAAATTTTTGAACTAATGATTTACATTTCTTTTGTGGATTTCAGATGGATCACTACCCTACCTACAACCATATTTATAGAAGGCCATGTTCCAGCTCGACACGACGTCCTTTCAGTGTCCTGACGAGATTATGGTGTCTATACTACAAGGACACTCCCTGTGGCATGCTCTAACGGTAACGGCCTCAGTGCCTATGGTCTACCTCCAAGCAATTTTGGGGGATGATCAGGAGCCACGTTGTTGTAGGGGCATACAGCTTCACAACGGTGATAGGGACGAGGCACATAAGTATGAACAAGAATGACTTCGGTCTTCTCCTCGACCTCCCCTACAGTCCGAACTACGACCCCTCTCCAACTGATGCAGAGCTAGTGCGTGACTACCTTCAGCTAGGATACCGTCCGCCTCTCACCAAACTCGCACAAGTGCAGCGCAATGGGATTCCTCATCCGTGGAAGACATTGTTTGGGATCATCACACATGTCTATCCCCGAAGCACGCCGGCTTCGACAACATTCTGCGAATTTTCCATGGAATCGTCTTTTTCCGAAATTACGATTTTGCGCAAGTGATCTGGAATGATCTAGCCGAGCAGATCAGACAAAAGGAAAATAAACGCTCAAATGTGTCGTACGCCCGGTGGTTCTCCGTCATCATCCGCCAATACATGGAGCTGCACGAACAGAATATTCCTCATTTGCCTCTTGGAGGAAATTACCAACCACCGCGGCTGAAATTTTTCCACAATCCAAAACTGACGGATTTGGATCAGCCGTCAATGGCCATACCATTCGCATTACTGAGGCTCGCTGACCTCACGGGAACCAAATATCAGAGATTCTGTCGGGAACATCATATCACCGAGCAGATGGTTTGAGGGCCCCCGACAGATTTCCAAGTGAGCCCTCCACAACAACATCACTCAAGCCATGACGCCATGATGATTGATACAGTGGCATAGGAGCTAGAGCAGGAGCTTCCAACTCAGGACGAACACATTCCTGATATAGATGCCACATTGATTGCTGTTGTGGTGGCATAGTTGGAACATGAAGCTCCAGAAGAAACATTCCAAGTGGAAGTGCCCGTTCATGTTGGTGTGCTCGAAGAACCATTGAGGAGGTTCTTCAACAAGTAGCACAACCCGGCATAAATGGGGCAAAGCTCACTTCCACTGGTGACGGATCAGGCTCTTGAGGACATGAATGTGATCCTACTCCTCATACAGCCACCCATCCGACACGGAGTCTGATGAGGTGATCAGCTTGATAAGACGGACTCCCAGACGACTTAGCATACAATCGAGTCCCTCTTCGCCGCCGTCACCACCGCACCAGATACCATGCCGATCATCTTTTCAAGTGATGCGGCCACTACTTCGCTCAATCTTGAGCTGCACCACAATCTACCGGTGTCTGGTTCGCAGGCCCACACCGAGTCTATCGAAACACCCTTAGAGGAGAATCTTCCAGATTCGACTCAAGGATTGGGTGGAAGTCTCGTATAGTAAACCTCAAGTGATTCTGAGCCAACCTGAGGAGCCGTGTCTGCTCAAGGGCTGTTAACAGGTGACTTCAATCGTCCTGGTCCATCCGCGGGCGTCCGCAGCATTTGTGACTGAAGACCACCTCCAGGCCACTCTCTCCGCAGCATTCAAATCCTTCGAAAACAAAATTATGGAGAGCGTGCGTATGACAATCGAGACGTCCCGTCAAGATCGAGGGAAGCACCCGTCTCTGAGCCATCTTCAGCACAAGCCGACCTCACAACCTCACAACCCACACCCACCGACCCCTTACAAAACTCATCCATCCTAATCAACCCATACCCATTCCCAATCATCGAGCTCTATGATATTCTTCTAGCCCGCCTCATTGTCTCACCATCCGGTCACCTCAGGAGGAATCGCTCTATAGGCGACTGGTGGACCATCCTGAGCCACCTACCCAAACGTGCCGAGGCCAAAGCTCTCACTCCAGACGCCGACATGACGACCCTGATGATCAGGATCCTCATGAGGGGAGAAGAGGCAAGGACATCTACGACGATTGGCAAGGACAAGGCTCGGGCGCAACGCAAATAGGTGGTGGAGCAGGTGAAACACAAACCACCCACACCCAACAACCCCCACACCACGCACCGCACCACCACTCTAACCCACATCGACCCACCAACCTTTGACCTAAGGACGCCTCCGCCCACACTACCGACCTTCACAAGCCCATTGCTTCCGGAAGAAGAAGCAAGTGATGCCATGCTCGTCGCTCTGGCGCAAACTCAGGCGACTCCCTCAACAGCTCTAGACCAACCGGGACCATCTGGACATGGCGTCAACCCACACGAGGTCCTAGACAAGTACATTTTTGAAGGAGAGTGGATGACCCATTCCATGCCCGATGAGCATCAAAGACAAAGGCTTCAGGACGTTCGATACTTCCTACAACAAGCCTCAGTAGACCTCGTGCTCATAGAAGACGAAGAACTTCAAGAAGGAGAAGACTACCAGCGAGATATCCCAAGGCTACCAGAGTTGATCGCACAACGAGCGGCTTCCCCCACAAGAATGCCAGGGACTGTTCTGATCGACACGCCATGGGAGAATATTTGAATAGAGATACCCTTCCTTGAAGAAGTTCGTGAACACATCTGGAGATCACCGGACAAGGTCAAGGAGCCGACCAAGTTCGAGCTAAGAGGGATCTCTCACTGGGATCAGCAGAAGAGGATGACCTACCTCTGGATGCTGACTCAACTTGGACCTGATGTAAGGCTGGGGATGACTAAAGGACAAGTCAAGAGCCACTATAAGAGTCTCTCTCCGATTTGCCAGCTTCTCAGCGTCTACTATGCTAAAGGAGGACTTCCAACC
>JAPQWV010004558.1:0-28861 GCA_027422505.1 Craterostigma plantagineum
TTTTAAATTACTTTAATATGTGAAAAATACAATGTTAATTTAATTTTATATTATTTTTAATTAAGTAAAATTAGCTTTGGATGATATAATTGGAATATACTTGAAAATCAAGGTTACAATAGTTTATAATGATTGATTACCAATTACCAATCAATTTTAAAACAGTTAGTAATATCACACAGCCATAGACCGCACCATGCAATTCTCTCATATATATTTCATTCAATATATGCTTGCCATGTGGCTTTAGCTTATGTTTTTTATTCGTTAATTTAATAATAAATTTTGAGTGCCTCTTTATGCTGATTTTTGAACTTGTTTGATGGTATATACCTAAATTGTGCCCATTTACAGATCGTGACAAATGGTTCTATTTTATTTCAGGAATTTGGGATGTCTTTTTTTCTTTCTGTAATGACGTCGATGACATTTATGTTTTTTTTTTTATTTTTGTTAAATCAAATCATTAAGCAATAATGAATTTGACAAAATATAAGGATTGATGTATTATTTTTACGACTTTATTACGCGTGTTCATTAGGTAAATCGACTGTTAACTGAAACGAACCGAAAATTTTCAGTCATAAAAAAAAAAAAAAGAAAGAGAAAAATGTCCATAAACCGAACTTGAACATCTCTAGCGCCATAGCTAGTCTACTAAAGAACATAATAATTTATTTCAAAAGCTTATTACAAGTCACTTTATATATATATGTATTTATCTTTAATATTAATTACTCTCGACCCACCAAGATGACTTGTCTTAAATAACAGGAATAATTTTATTTTAAGAAACAATGAACCCTAAGAATGGAAATCAATTAGCTTTGTAATTAAGCACTACATAACTGTATTCTCATACAGAAAATGGAATTCCGTAGTTCCTAATTTGATAGAGAAAACTCATGTATGACTATCGTGATAACCCCATAATGACGAGAATGATCTCTATATTTTTAGATAATTTTCACTTTCATGATGGTGTTCTCCATTATCTATTCAAGCACGACCTCAACAACTCATTGATCATCAAATTAATTAATCGTAGCAATATAGTGAAAGAAAACGATGATGAATGATGACTCATTGCTTTAATAGTATAATTGTATGGCGACAAACCAATCATATTGGCATCTCATATGCTTACATCATAATTCATATATACCAAAAGGTCACGCAAAACCCTAAATGATCCCATAATCACCTGCACACAAAAGCTAGCTTTTTGTCTCCATCTGTGTATTGTAATTACATTCTTGTTTTTCTTTTTTCTTTTTACTCTTTCTATTCCTTATTAAGATATTAGTGTCTCCTTAGTCCTTACCAAGACAAGTGAAAGTGATGTACATATGAAAGTTATCTTATGTAAGAAAGTATACCACCGCCCTTCATTACAGATCGAGTGTCTTAGTGACGTATGTATGTAACGGTAAAAAAAATTAATAATGATCCGAAATATTATATGCTAAAGAACAAACACAAAACTACGTCATATGGCATTATTTTGTCCAACTTCCAATCCCTTTAAAAGTTAATCAGCAACTCAAGCAATAAATAGAATACGCGCAATGTTTGTGTGTGAGTGTGTGTGTGTGGCGTTTGAGGAAGGAAAAAAATCAATCTATTATATATGTGTTGATTTCGGAAGAGCTTATTAGTTTATCAGTCGATATAAATCATCAGCAGAGAAAGACTTGTCCAGGGCTAGGCTATGGGGTAGAACAGTAATTTCGCCTAATAGGTTTTTATTATTTCATGTTTTACTCCATATCCAGTCCTGGATGAGTCTCATTCTTATCTGTACCCATTAAGTGTTTTCGTTCGCATGTTTACCAATTGAATCGAAAAGGTACGTTGATATTATATATATATGCTTACTTGCTAGTTTCACTTGATCTTGATATCTCTTTTCATATATATATATATATATATATATATATATATCGTGGAAAATGGAAATAGATATCATGAGCTTAAAAGATTGATCGTCGTCGATGTGTGTTCGAATAGAGAGAGAAAGTAGTGTAATAACACAAAGAGTTTTGAGAAATGATCAAAAGATGATATGTGTGGTCTTAATAACTAATGGGAAGATGAGACTGAAAGCTTGAAAACCATCGATTTAGCTATTGCTGAAATGTTATCTTCAGTTAGTTAGTTATGTTCTTTCGTTATTAAGTTCTTCAATGACTAGAGGAGGGTTGTCTTTGAGAGAGTTTTAAGGCTGCGCGTTTGGCATAAGATGGTTACGAAATGGGACAATGAAAGGGTTAGTTAGTGTGTCTTTTGTTGACATTTTGCTTGGTGAAAATTGAATGATAAATGTATGTGTAATATTTGGACTTGCGAGCAAATAATGTGTGTGCAAATATTCATTAGTTGTTTGGGCTTTTGGGCTATTTTGTGTGGCTCTCTACTGCTTATGAAATTGCCGTTCAGCCCACCAATATTTAGTAGCCTAGCCGTTTTTCTCCTTCACACGCACGCCTACACGTATCATAGGTATATTTACATATATTTATATAGAGGAAAGTTATGGTGCTCACACTGCGTTGGACACTTGTTGATGTTGCACCGATTCGCAGGGCCCGATTTGGGCCCGTGCTTCCTGGTCTACAGCACCGGTTCCCAAATTTTTTGGGTTCACATTTAGGGCCACATTTCAAGGTTTATTCTTTATAAATAAAATTTTACTATCATTATTTTATGGCCTTTTAAATACTATTTTTAAGAAAACGACTTCTTAATGGCCCATAAGCGATAATATAAGCCCAGTAATATATCTACCATCAACTTTCTATTTATTTATATTAATATGGGTGGCCGTCCAGTGTGATTAGACTGGGGCCCATATATCGAAAAAACGGCCCTGTCGATTCGTGGCGGAAATCAAACATCTACATATAAAGTTATGTTGTTTTATAAATTGACACCAACTATGTGTCATTGATCGACATATCGGATGCTGATGTATCATGTTGACTTGAAACGTTTTCATTGACATGTACATGTGTTGTAAGGCGTCAACATGCCATATAACTTTAAACGTCGGTGTCAAACTACAATTTCCAAATTACTTAATGATTTTCACAACTGTGATAGACGAATTCGCTTATTTTCTAGCTCCAAAATTCTATTAAAACACACTCAAGAGCCAATTCTAAATGTTAGTCCTTTGGAGAAAGATTGACTTCAAGTTTGGCTATGATGTAAAAAACTAAACCATTATCACTTTCCAAAGTATATAATTGTTAAATGAAACCAATGTGACTCGGAAACAAGCACATGATTATTATTAATCACACGATTACTTCCCAAAATTAACTATTGGTTGATACCAAAACTGAAAATATCTAAAATTCCTTATTACTATTTTTTTCTGACCAGAAATACGATGCTGTCTGTCATTCGTATTCGAAATAGGCACGTTTGAATTACTTTGAAATTCATTCCTTACGTTACAGCGACAGTTAGTGTACTAATTAGTTATAGTAGTACATATATTAAGTTTCCTGACCAATGACCATTGGGCGCCCCTCCCTAATTTATTTAATAGACCTTTCAATATTCCCTTTGACCGTACAATACAAAACCCAATATCTATATATATAATATATATATATATATATATAGAATTATATAATAGAAGATATCCGTCGGTTACAAAATACTATATATTTATATAATCTATTAAGACTTATATATGGACACTATAAATATTATTAAGACTTTGCACAATAATATAGGGTTTTCAATCGGATTATCTATCTATCTAATCTATCTACATATCTATCTATCTATATCTATCTAGCTATATCTATATATATATATATATTATATTATATATATATCCCTTGTTCGTACACCGCATAAAAAACACAGTTCCTTCTCAAGTGGACTTTTTCCTTTTCTTTATTTTTTATTTCTTGGCATGCAAAAGTCATATATGTTTTTTTTTTTTTTCTTTTATGTTAGGATGCACATTATATAGTAAGGCGTTTTGTGGCGTTACCGTAATTTCATACACCCTTTCAATGATCTTAAATTTCCGTAAAGAGAATTTCAAAGCATACACACTTATCTTCTTCCTTCGTCGGTTTCGTTCCCATCTTAATATCGAAAAAAAAATTACGTTTATAGCATAATATTGGTTTTGACCTACCATACATAAATTCTGATTGCCATACTTTGTTCTGGTAAGAGGAGTTATTACAGCAGTTGTATAATATTGTATTATGGGAAAAATGGCTCGTAATAATCTGCTGCAACCCTCCTTCAATGCACTACACTGCCCCTCCCTATATTGATATTAATACACAAACGTGTTATTACTTTCATTTACCATCATCGTCCTTCATCAGTAGTGTGCTGACCCAGAAATAAAAAAAAAAAAAGAAACTCAATTCATTAATTCATCAAGAAAAACGCACACGTACAGTCGTCGTCTCCGTCCATGGACTTCAGCGGAGGTGGCGGCGGAGCTTCCTCTAGCGGCGGAGCGGAGACGGCCACCACCACCACGATGGCAATTCAGATGATAATAAGCAAAGAAAGACGAAGCGTTATCATCGCCACACTGCTCATCAGATACAAAGGCTCGAAGGGTAAACAATAAGCCATGTACATTTTTTCTTTCTTTGCCGTTTCCTTTCGTTGCTCTTCAACTTTCTTGGCTCTGTAGTAGAAGCTGAAAAAAGTTTACTTTTCTTTCCTTTTTTTTCTCTCAAGAACTTTCCAAGAGTGTCCTCACCCAGACGAAAAGACGAGGAATCTCCTCAGCAGAGAATTAGGTCTTCATCCTCGGCAGATCAAGTTTTGGTTTCAGAATAGGAGAACGCAGATGAAGGTTTCTCTTACACTTTTTTCTTTCGCTCTAGCGATTTGATCGTATTGCCCATAACTTGAACTGTCTGAATTTTCAGGCGCAGCACGAAAGAGCTGATAACTCATCCCTCAGATCGGAGAACGATAGAATCAGATGCGAAAACATTGCATAAGAGAAGCACTGAAGAACATAATCTGCCCCTCGTGCGGCGGGCCGCCGCCGTCGCAGGACCCTTTCTTCGACGAACAGAAGCTTCAAATCGAAAACGCCCACTTGAAAGAAGAGGTTCAGTAATAATAATCCTGAAACTCTTTTTCTTCCGAAAAGACGCTTGAACTTCTGATTATCCTTTTCTTTTTTTTTTTCTTTTCACTTCCTCCTCCTTTTTTTTTTCTAATTCTTGGCAGCTTGATAGGCTTTCTAGCGCTGCAGCAAGATACATAGGAAGGCCAATCTCTCATCTCCCACCAATAGTTCAACCTCACTTATCTTCACTGGATCTATCAATGGCTGCTACTACTTTCGGGCCGGGCCAAGGATTGGTCACGGGCCCGTCTTCCCTCGATCTTGACCTAGATCTCTTACCGGGGAGTTATTCTTTGCCTCCAATCTCATTCTCAGACGTAGAGAAGTCGCTCATGGCTGAAACTGCAGCTAATGCAATGGACGAACTCATTAGGCTCTTGCAAAGCAATGAGCCACTTTGGATTAAGTCGAGCAACGATGGCAGAGAAGTGCTTAACCTCGAAGCTTACGATGGCATCTTTCGTAGTAGCAGCAGTAGTAGTAAAAACGATAGCTCGAAGGATCCCAATTCTCGGTTCGAAGCTTCGAGAGATTCTGGGCTTGTGATGATGAACAGCCTTGCCCTAGCAGACATGATCATGGATTCTGTTAGTTTATTCTCTTTTCTAACCTCTTCTTTCTTTCGTTTCTTTCTTTCTTTCTTTCACTTTCATTATCGAAGAAATGATATTGATTGATTGCCTAGAACAAGTACGTGGAACTGTTTCCTGCAATAGTCTCAAGGGCCATCACCATTGAAGTCCTATCTTCTATGAGATTGCAATTGGTAATAAACCATAATAAGTAAGCTGTTTTCATACCCCATTTTCTATGAATTTCACATAACTTTCTTGCACAATGCCGCAGATGTACGAAGAACAGCAAGTGCTTTCATCATTGGTCCCAACAAGACAACTCATTCAACTTCGCTTATGTCAGCAAATCGAACGAGGATTGTGGGCCATCGTAGACGTTTCATACGATGCGCCTCAAGTCGAAAGCTTTACCCCTTCTTCTCCTTCTTCGTCTAAGGCTCGAAGGCTACCTTCAGGTTGTCTGATACAAGACATACAAAATGGCCACTCAAAGGTTTTCTCTCCATCGAACAATTATTACATTTGTTTCGAACTGCATTTTCATCTTACAGTATATAAGTCGTGTTGATGATCGATATATATGTGCTGTATTAAAGGTGACAAGGCTTGAACATTGGGAAGTCGAAGATAAATCCCCCATTCACAACTTATACAGAGAACTCATTTACAGTGGACATGCCTTCGGCGCCAGGCGTTGGATTTCCAATCTTCAGAGAACGTGCGAACGATTCGCTTCTTTCATCGCTGCGACCGATCGAAACCCTAATGGCAGCTCAATTAAAGCAGGCGAAGGTATGCATATACACAGATAGTTTTTTTTTTCCATGTTAAACCCTAAAAAACTGCTTTCTGACAGATAGTGTCTTCGTTATTGCAGTGATTCTATCGCCTGAAGGGAAGAGAAGTATGATGAAGCTTGCTCAGAGAATGGTGAACAGTTTCTGTTCTAACATCAATCCACCCAATGGTCAGAGATGGACCACTGTCTCGGGCTCGAATGAGTTCGAAGTTCGAGCCACTTTGTACAGAAACGCAGGCCATGGTCAGCCCAATGGTGTAATACTCAGCGCATCGGCCACTGTTTGGCTCGCCATAGATTCGCAGACTGTGTTTATCTTTCTCAGCGATGAGCGTAATCGTCCTCAGGTGAATAATTTTATCAGCCTATATATTCTTTTACTAAAGATCAATGAGTTTTTTCGTGTCTTAATCTGCGATTCTCGAAAATTTTGAAGTGGGATGTGTTATCTAACCAAAGCCCAGTTCAAGAAATCGCTCGTATTTCGAACGGATCGAATCCTGGGAACTCCATATCAGTCCTAAGGGTAAAGTTCAGATTTTTCCTGCAATTTTTTTTTTTTTCCTATTCATTTGAATTGATCTTTTGTTGAACAATTAATGAAAAGGCGTACGACTCGACCCAAAACAACATGCTAATACTTCAAGAAAGCTGCACCGATTCTTCGGGCTCGATGGTGGTCTACTCTCCGATCGAATTTCCGGCGGTCAACCTGGCGATGAGCGGCGAAGAAACTTCTTACATCCCTTTACTCCCATCGGGCTTCACTGTCTCGAGCGATCGATGTAATGACGACGTGAATAAACCAGCTCTTCGAATGGATCGCTGTTAACGGTTGTGTTGCAGATTCTCGTGAGCAACTCGTCGTCATCTGCTAAAATGACGCCTGATTCCGTGAACACTGTGAATGGGCTCATCGGCAACGTCGTACGGCAGATTAAAGAAGCTCTGAGCTTGCAGTAATGGTGTTCTTTTCTCTTGATGAGATGATATGCTGAGGAATTAAAAGCGTTAGCACAGATGGAATTGAATGTGAGGTTGATTTGAGGAACTTAAATGCCTGCTGTGAATCGTCGTCAATGGTGGGATGGATGGGACTTAAATGCTTAACAGCGAAGAGAGAACGAACGCATGAATGATTGTGCAAAGGGCTTTCATTTACGCTCACACAACTACTCTCTGTCGTTTAATTATTTTTTTTGTTTTTTTTTCAGGACAATTATTTGTTTTTTTTTCTTTTTTTTTTTTTTGGGTAAGGTTTTGATTGGAAAAAGTGGGAGTCAAGAACGCACCATGCATGTCCTTTTTCTTGCTCGGTTGGGTCTTTTATTACATGAAAGACTCGGTTATTTACTGTTAATAATGGGGGGCTTGTTTGTGGTCACAGCAAGAAAATACTGTATGGTTCGGGCATTGACTTTTGTTCTTCAATCTAATTTCATCTTGATGTTAATTCTAATAATGTGTTTCTGTCTTTTTTGTATCATTTATTGTTCAAGATATATTGTGGTCCTAGCCTGGTTCTGAATCATCAGTTTGGGACATGCAATAAAAACTGACACCAAATTCAGAAATCGAATTTGAATTACGATTCCAACTTCTAACAAGATAAATTTCACGGTCTGCAAATTCTAATCCCAATCAACACGATCATGATCGTAAAGAAGTCAATGAAATTGAACCTATTTCAGTCATTTTATATGCATACATAAATATTGGGTTTAGGACAACTCTTGTCCTAAAGAGAAGGATGAAAATCTCACATGAAAAGCCAATCAGACATACTAAAACTGAGCAGAACAAACTTACAGAAGTAACAGAAGAAATGGCAACCTTTTACTTAGAGAAGAATCGTTTTCAAACCACAGAAGGTGACCACTCGAGCGTTTCCCCGGCGTACATGGGAACAAGTTCCCCCCATTCGAAAGAATAAACTCGGGAACTTCCCATTTCATCTTAGTCAGTTTGATCTTTGTAGTGTTCCTAGGTAGACCGTAAAAGTCAGGCCCGTTGAAACTAGTGAAAGCTTCTAACTTGTCTAGTGCGCCCGCCTGTCGTTATGATAATTACTAAGTAATTTGAAAGTTCAATTATGGGATAGCCGAGAAACTTTACCTCTTCGAAGACTTTTGCATATGCTGATAAGGCGACGGGCGCGTTGTAAATCCCAGCACAGCCGCAAGACTGCTCCTTTGTCCTTCGTTCGTGGGGAGCGCTGTCAGTTCCAAGGAAGAATCGTCTGCTTCCACTAGTCACGGCGTTCGCAATCGCCTGTCCTAAAAAAAATGGCGAAACTAAACTAACCGTACGAAACGAAAAGCTCGTAATACATCTACTTTCCATGTTCGAAAGAGACGTACTATGTTTCTCTCTCTTAAGTACGGGTAGGCAGTAGTTGTGTGGCTGAAGTCCACCGTGGAAAAGCGAGTTTCTGTTCAGGACAAGATGCTGTGGCGTGACAGTGGCAGCTACGAATCCTGCAAGGATAAGAATATCAGTATCGTTACGTAAAACGAAAATGTAATTCATGGGCAATAAGACGAGCACATATTGCTTTGCTGCTTACTTTCATCGCAGGACAGAACGAAGTTTACGGCGTCCATAGTGGTAATGTGCTCCATTACAATCTTCAGCTGTGGTAACTTCTCGACCAAAGGGCTGAGAATTGTGTCGATGAACGCCTTCTCACGATCGAACACGTCGACATGAGGGCTCGTCACCTCTCCATGGACCTGAAAAGAACCTCATATCCTAACTCAAATCGAAGTATAAAGAAGATTAAGGCATGACAAATTCAGGGGAATAAAAAAAAAAAAAAGAAAAGCTCACCAACAAGGGCATGTTTTGCCGAACCATTTCTTCAAGAACAGGTAAACACTTCCCAAATAGATCAGTTACGCCATCCTGAGAATTCGTAGTTGCACCAGCCGGGTACAACTTCACTGCATAAACAACTCTACTCTCCCCTGAAGCAGAAACCAATCAGTCGAAAATGTGGTTTCAGACGTTTGTGATCCATGAAATGAAATAGGAATAGTAACTGTAGTTAGTTACGCCTGAAACTCACTTGCAAGTTTGATCTCGTTAGGACTCGTAGTATCGGTCAAATAGAGAGTCATCAAAGGATTGAAGTCACTTTTCTCAGGCAAAGCCTTTAAAATCCACTCGCGATAGGTCACAGCTGCAGCTGTGGTGGTGACGGGCGGTTTCAAGTTGGGCATTATTATAGCTCTAGCGAAGTGTTGAGAACTGCATTCACATCGATTTCTCGGTCCCAAAGTTTCAACAATGTTCCAAAATTCTTGAGTGAGCGAGCGAACGAATGAGTAAGTTAACGAAACGTTTTTTTCCTACCTGTGAGATACAACTGATGCAAGGAGTTCGCCGTCGCGGAGGTGAAGATGCCAATCATCGGGGCGCGTGATCGAAAGCTCCATTTTGGTCCTATATGTGTTTACACGATGAGTTTGCGCTCCAAGTTTCAGAGTTGGTCCAGTTAAAACCTGTTCGGAGAAACACGAATAATCAACTGTCAAAGAGCAAGGCAATATCAAGCCGAAGAAAAACACAAAACAAGGAAACTATTCCATGAGAATAGAAGGTAGAATAGAAGGAAACTATTCCATTTTTAGCTATTAATCGGTTTAATAGATGCACTTACCATGAATCTGTGTCACATGTCGAATGAATTGGTGGCTTTTTGGAGGGCCGTGAAACAATTATTGCAGACAATCGCGAGGTAGAAGACGATGAGGAGGACAAAGAAACCCTTATTTTACTTAAATGGGTTTTAAGTTGGTTATTTTAAGTAGGCCCAGCCCATAGTTGATTTTTTAAACACGTGTTTAATTTATTTACTAATTTCATGGGTTCTGTGGGCTATTTAATACTCACTGAGAACTTCTATTCGAGCAATTAGCCATTTTTATCCATTTAAAGTAATATTAATATTGGTATATTATATATTAAAGGAATTTTATAACAATTTTACTTTTTTTAGAGTGAATTGTTGATTGAGTTTTAGCGTTAATATATTTAAATTAAGTTGTTCATTTTGATTACCGAAAATAATAAGTTTCGGTTTCCGTTTATTACTTCGGTAAACCGAACCGAACCGAAAAAGCGAATTATTATTTTTTTATTTTTCTATACATATATTATTATATAAGATATATTATCATATATTTTTCTATGCTTATATTAATAAATATCCACCATATGTTATAAAATATAAAATTATTATATTACAATTTTATACGAATATTTATATATATATATGATAATATATTTTTTATAATTTAAATCATGTTAACATATTAAATAAAATATGAAAATATTAGGTAAATTAAAATTTTATACAAATCTATATATGATAGTATATATGTTTATAATATCATGTTTATATTATTATTTTTTTTTCTTATTAAAATTTGATTTTTCGTCGGTTAACCAAACCGAACCGAAAAAAAATTAGGTAAAAGCCGAATCCGACCCGAAATATTTCGAGTCGATTTTCGGTTTATAAAATCCTGCGTCCGTCACTACAAGCAAATCTCCACAAAGAAACATGTTCCAAAAGGGTGAGGAAAATCATCTCTTTGCAGAAATTGCAAATGGCAAGCTGAAATTGGAAGAAGAATGCGGCGAATTGAGCTATTCATCTACGAAATTTTCGAGATTCCACTGGCCATAAAAAATTGAAAATTTCCAATCCAAAACACGCAGATAAACAGAAAATCGCACACCTTGGAAGGCAGAAAAGACGTCTTCAGCATCCTACAAATGGCAAAGCAGCTTTTAACATCTTTTATCTCCAAAGCACTAATCTCGGAGATGTATTGTATTATGCAGGGACTCAATGAGATCTCAGATGGAGCTATATCTATTCACCATTGTCGATTCGAAATAGTTTGAGTAGGTCTAAATTTCAAATTTAGAAGTTTATGAGCAATTTGAGCAAATAAGTCGAGATGGCCGAGTTGGTCTAAGGCGCCAGATTAAGGTTCTGGTCCGAAAGGGCATGGGTTCGAATCCCATTCTCGACAATTCATTTTATCTTTTGGCTCATAAATTTATCTTTTTGGGCCTCACAATCTATGTGTAATAAAGTTCAATTCCAACGGTCAAAAGCTAACGGTATAGCATACAGTACATTTACTAAAAGCAGAGGTACAAAAAATACGAAAACAGTGCAATAACTTGAGAAGCATGGAACGAACAACCTTAACGGTTCAAAAACCAAAAAATATACTTTCATCAGTTGCAAATTCAACAAACACAGCCAACCCAGAAAACGACATACGATTCCATCACATACATAATTAGAGCAAACACTTCTTCATTTTTTTTTATATAAATACATCACACCCTAGTCTCATAATCCAACAAAAAAAAAAAGCTTTTAGTTCATGCGTATAGCTTCAATGTTCTTGCTCAACTCCTCCAACTTCTTCAACCTCATCTTCTCACTTTCGTTCACCATCTGCAAAAATAAATCGTAAGCCAATAACATAATTAATAACATAATTCCTCAACTGGGTTTTTTCTTTTTTTTTTTTCTCGGTATGTATAGAATACCAAATGAACCACACCTCCATGAGTTTGGTGATGAGCTGCACTTTTTCTTTGTTCTTTTCATTGAAAGCTTCCAGGGCCTCTTTGTATTCTTTCTCCTGTATGTGAGGAGTTGCAGAATATAAATAAAAGAAGTCAAGTAAAAAGAAGCCTAAAACTCCCAAGAAAATCCATGTAATAATAATAATATTAATTAATGACCTTCTTCTGACAAGCTTGCCCCAATGGCTTCAATTCTTTGTTAACTGCGTCGATCTTTTTGCGAACGAAAGAAACGTCCTTCTTCATTGGGTCGGATAATGCTTCAAGTTCCTATCGAACGTTTACAGTTTACGTTTAAGTTCATATTATATGGATAATAATTACCGTCTTTTTTAAGGAAGCTGTAATAAAAAAAGTAGTTTCTCTTCTCTTCTACTTCTAGCATGATAAAGAAGCTATTAACGGCTCAGATTTGAGTCAAAAACTTCAATGTTTGCTAAATCTATCCCCACCCATGAAAATAATATGGAAATCAATGCTTCGTCCATCGAAATAATCGCCTTCAAAAATAAAGACATAGAAACGAAATCCATGCAAAGGGCGAAGAATTTGACCCCATTCTAAAACCCATTAATCAGTAAGAGAATCAAACTACATAAAATTGCTGAACACAAGCAAACGCAAGAGGAAAAAAAGCCCCAACTATTTGTCGTTTATTACCTCGCGAATATTGGCCAAACGCCTAGTTTCTTCTCGATTCGACCCAACTGAGCTTGAACTCTCTCTCCCTAACGGCGAGCTTCTTCTCTCAATCTCTCCTCCTTAGCCCTGAAAGTAGACAGCGCAGATTTGGACATATCTTCCTCGTCTTTGTTAGGCCCACTGTTGAAGCTCAAACTAGCCGAGATTTGCCCAGAATAAGACGCTGAGACATGGACATTTGGCTCTCCAGCGATCTCCCCTATTCTGCTGCATATTATCAGCAGATAAGCCACAGCAAGAAAACCCTCAATCTTCGGTTGTTGTTGGTGATGATCTGTGTAATAATTTTCTGATATGGAATGTTTCGATGACGCACGAGCCCTTTGCTTTTTAGCTTTCCCTTTTTCTCTCCTTTTTCTTGGCGAATTTGGGAGAGAAGAGTGCGCTGCTTTTTCTTTTTGTGTTTTTCTATCTTAGCTTTGTAATGATTGTGATGAAACTGAGATGAGAGTATAGCGTTATCCTTATGACTTGTGACTTCTTTGCTTGCGCTCTTTTATAAAGGATCTTCGTGACTTTAGCATTCCCCTTAAATATTATTTGTGTTCTCTAAATCTAAAATTTTGTTAACTTCTTCTTTATATACGGTGACCCACGAGCAGACATTTGTTATTTTTTCTCCTTAAATAGAATGGATTTTGTTTCAAGCAAGCTTATTTCAAGGTAAGGCAATGCAGTCTTATACACCACGTAGTTCGATGTGTAAATAATGAAAAATATATTTGCACGTTATCCTCTTCCACATTTATAATATATGCTTATATATTTTTCAAGTACGTACGGTGTATCATTCAATGGTAGTGTCGTTGTACCTACAGTTGCTCATTATGAAATGATAACTTGCGTTGTTATAACTTCTTAGTTAATGACGTATTTTTTGTTAAAATAACTTGTCGATTTGTATTACTATATTTTAGATGAAAGGCACATGCACTGCAATGAGCCACTACCAACAACTTCATGCACTTCTTAAATAGCACTAGTATATATATTACCACCCGTATGCATGTGCAATATATAAATATATTTTGATATTTTAGTTATTTTAGATTAAACTGCAAGTTTAAATTCTACTTTTATTATTATAAATAAGAAAATTTATTTGAGGGTAATGTAATTATTAAGAATTATGGGTAAAATTGTAATTAAATTGACACACCAAATTGATTAATTGGTGGTTACTATAAACCTCTTACTTGATAAATAGAAGATATTATCATATATGAGAAATTAAATTTGAAGATCCGTTGTGGAGTAGAAAGAAAGGGTCATCCGACTCACCTGCTATTTTCTTTATATAATTTTACTTAAATAAGATTGCAAATAAAATTGGAAAGCCTTAATCAGAAAGCACCATAGTTAGGTGCTGACCTAACTTCTTAATAATAGTACAAGCATTGGGATCGCTTACCGTCTCCTAACGTACAAAAAAACACTTCATGTTTCTTTTGTAGCTTTCGTAACGGTAATAAAAATTTATCTCCCGGCCGTACATGTTTGTCCATGTAGGACCCAACTTCATTATTATGCATTTATATGCTTATGTAGCAAAAAATAAGATACAATTTGAATACAACTGAATGCATGTCTATTCTTTCCTTTGCTGTCAAGCTAACCTAACGCAATCGAATGGTCATCTAACCGTATTTTATTCCAAGATGTGCATATCTAAACTCGTTCTTACTTACAAAAGACCTATTAATATTTATCAAAAGCCTCCTTCAACGAACAAAGACAAAACTCAGCTATGTCGATAGATACATACATATAACATATATCGGATTGTACAAATGAATTGCGGCTATTTTCGACTTTTTTCTAGTTACCAACTAATCACAATTCAAATGATCAATAACTCATGCGACAGTAATGATTATACCGAAAATATTGTTAACCTTAAAACGTCACAACGAGAAGATTCTATATGTACAGAGTTCAAAACACCACAAAATCCAAAACGCTGCAGAAACGTTTTCCCATCTAGTTTATTCATCACCTTCTCCCCTCACAAGAGCCTCTCTTCAACGCAGCAGCAAAAGTGCGGGAATTTTACCAACTGAAAAAATCCCAACTTTCTTTCTTCAAATATATATAAAAAAAGAAATCAAATCACATCAACCCATCGTCGTTCGATTCATCTTCTCCATCGCCCGTCAAAGCGTACACCACAGCCGTCCTCGAGGGCGTATACACCAAGAACGAATGAGGACGCTCGTCGTGCCTATTTTCCTGCAATAAGAGACCATCATATTCAAATCATAGTCAGTCGAGCGTAAAAAAGGGTTCCGGAAATAATCACCAAGTAATAACAAATTATGTATTATTCTTACAGAAGTAAAGTACTCAGCACTGTGATCGATTCTTCCATAGCCACCAAAGAGCGGGTCGTCTGAGTCGAGGACAACCTTGTACTTCCCAGGCTTTACGCAGCCAACTCGATAATCAGAGTAACTGTTAGTCCAGTGAAAGTTGAAGACGAACACTAAGTCGTCCCTTTCGAATACGACAATCCTATCCCCTTCGTCCTTCCGAGAAATGTACTGGTGCCCTGACGTCATGAACTTCGCAAAAAAAAAAAAGAACTTTATTACGTTCGCAAAACTTTTTTTTTTTATGATTTTTTAGCAAATTAATAATTCGGTCGTTACGCCGTATTTCGCTTCGATGTGCTGCATTGCCCGGTCGAACTCTTGCATCCCGTTATACCTTAGGTAATCGGCGTCGCCCTGAAATTAATCATCATAGGGAATCAGATCGATCAAAGAACTTTTAAATTGTCTTTCTATCTACACTCTTATATAAAGAGTGTAGGGGTATAAAAACTGTCAACTGATATGTCAAGTATTTTTTACCATTTTACCCTTAATATTTTAAGACAATTTTATTCATTACTTTAAATTTTATTTCTAAATTCCAATTAATAATATAAAAATTCAAAAATAAAATATATCGCACATACATTGGATGTGCTAAAAATACTAGTTATATTAGAAGTCATATAAACCATCAGTAAATCAACCGGTGTATCAATTTTTACATTAAGAATTAAAATAATAAACATCACACGGTTATGAGCCTTAACCTTATAAAAACTGCCCTCTCTTACTTCTTTGGTAAGTAAATATTAAATTATTATCAATACAAAAAACGACTACCTACCGTATTTTACTGCACACACACAGGGAAAGAGACTTACTAGATCAAACCTACGCCTGCACTTGTCGAAGCTGTTGTTGTTCCCAGGAATGACTCTCCCGTCGGGAAGATGCTGTTCGCCCCTCGGGAAATCGATCCACTCTGATTCAAATAAAAAGAAAAAAGAAAGGTGTAAAAAGCTTCATATACGTCTTATTACCAAGGTGCGACGTAGAAAGAATATATCGAAAAAGGGCGTAAAAGACAATACCGGGATGTCCGAATTCGTTTCCCATGAAGTTAAGGTAACCTTCTCCGCCCAATCCCATCGTGATGAGCCTTATCATCTTGTGGAGCGCAATCCCTCGATCGACGGCCGGCGTCGAAGGCCTGTCGAGCGCCATGAAGTCGTACATGTCCTGATAAAGAGATTCTCCAAGTTAATAAAATAAGCGCATCTTTTGATTATTCAGTTGCGTGCGTGCACGTATGTGTATATATATGTATGTATAACCTTATCCATAAGCCAGAAGGCGATGGTTTTATCGCCGACGAGCGCTTGGTCGTGGCTCTCTGCGTAGACGACGCACTTCTCAAGCCACCTTCTGTTAGTTAGTGTGTGCACAATGTCTCCCATTTTCCAATCTTCGTCCCTTTTCCTGCAAGAAAGCAGAGAGCGTTGGCAAAAAAAGACGCCGGCGAAGTAAGACAGAGTAATGTTGGAAATATGATATGAAAATAATTAAGAAATGTTACACACTCTTAAAAGCTCATGTTTTTGAGGTGAAGTGGGTCATTCAACAGTGAAAATGGGTACAAATCTTCATGACCAACCATTTAAGAAAAAAGGCGAGATGATAAAGAAATCAGCCTAAAAGTGGGAGTGCATATTGCAAATATAATATATAAATTAGAAAATGATGCATTCCCTTACATTTGTTTAAGGAATGTAGGGTGGGAAAGAAAATGATTTTCATAAGTTTTTTTGTTTTCATTTTCCTCACCATTTGGTGAGAATAATCGTTTTCCTTAATTGAGTCAAAATTGACTATATTTTTTTATTTTCTTTTCCTTATTTATCTCTTTGATCAACCAAACACGAAAACGAGTTTTTCTTTTCTCCTTCATTTTCTTTTCCCTACTAATTTTCACAAACCCAACACACCTCACCCTTAAAGCTCAAATCTTTTAGGTGAAAAACTCATTCAACAGTAGAATCTTACTTGAGCATTTCGATCCACTTATCGGCCACAGCCATGTGCAGACGATAGTCGAACCCGACGCCTCCATCTTCGACGGGAATACAAAACGTCGGCATGCCACTAACCTGAACGAGCCCATCAACCAATATATCATCTCGTAAAAAATACACAAAAAAAACAATCGAAAGAATAATATCGTTTTGTCGCACATATAACACATACATCTTCTCCGACAGTTATAGCATCGGGGAAAAGCCCGTGGATCATATCGTTCACCGTCATCAGATACACCACAGCGTCGATATCAGTCGCCAGGCTGAAGTACTCGTTGTAGTTCCCAGTGAACGCAACCTATATACGCAAGAAACCAATACGTAACGGGTCGTGTTTTTACCTTTTTGCCCCCAAAAAATCGAGTTTTACCTGCAAACCATGGTGGGTATACATCATAGACGTTACGCCGTCGAATCTGAATCCGTCGAACTTGTACTCGTCCAGCCACCACCTTGCGTTGGAGAGGAGAAACCTCAACACCTAAAGGTCGAACGGAAAGTATTTTTTGATATACGTTGGTCGAAACTATGCATGGAACGTAAGAATATGGTTCTTGGCGAACGTACTTCCCAGTGACCATAGTTAAAAAGGCGGGAATCCCACATCCAATGGTATCCGCGGGTCCCAGAGTGGAAGTAGCAAGCATCCGTGCCGTCGAACATGTTAAGCCCATCTAACGTGTTGTTCGATGCATGGCTGAAAATTGAGGAAGTAAATAAGCTGATAAATAACCGAGTACATGAGAAGATCATATTCTAAGGATCAAGAGGTGGGCAGTTATTACATCCTAAGAATTACCTGTGAACTATATCCATGAGGACAACCAAGCCTAGCTCATGGGCTCTATCGATCAGAGATTTGAGGTCGTCTGGCGTGCCAAAGCGACTGCTCGGGGCGAAGAAATTTGTCACATGATATCTGAGACAAGCCAAGAAAAAAAATATGTAAAAAATTCTTTTTTCAGAAAGCCAACGGCGAAAAACTATAGGGAATGAAATCAAATCGAATTACCCAAAGCTGGCGTAATAAGAATGCTCTTGAATAGCCATAATCTGAACAGCGTTGTAGCCAAGCTTCTTTATGCGAGGGAGAACGTCGTCTCTGAAACTGGCGTATGTATTGATGATAGGCTCCTGAAAATTGACCCATTAAAGATACCGAAGGCACAAAGAGCATAGATATTCGAATTATTATATGTTAGACTTAGAGAAGAGAAGCGTACCGTACTGCTCATCCCAACGTGGGACTCATATATCCTTAACGATTTCGGTTTCTGTGGACGAGGGTGTTTGAAGACGTATTTCTCCTGAAATATAGTTATAGAGCATCGAAGAGTGAGAAATCATCAAAGAGTGAGAAATAAGGGTTGTTGAATAATATACGAGGGCAAAACAAAGAGAGTACATAGATAGGGTAATACCTCTTCGGGTGGATCGTAGTAGATTCCATTGTATGGTATTTCTCCAGGAGCTTGAACTGAAAACTTTATCCAAGCTGGGATAGAATCTTTTACGCCAGATGGGGTATCCATACGAATCTACAATATATATATATATATATATATATATATATATATGTATATGTATAGTGAAATTAGCAAGCCCAGAGAATTATTAATAGCAGAGTAGCATAGCTGAGAAAAAGAAGTTACCTTTACTCTGGAACCATGGGGAATAGCAGGAGAACCGTCTGCATTGTTTGGTAAAAAGATCTCCCAAACGCCAAATTCGTTCTGTATTTATGTAAAAGAATAACATAGTGGAAATCTACGGTGGAATGGCGAAAATGGTGAATGAGAATAAGCAGTTGCCTAACTCCATGTAAATGAACCAAAGCCTAACTGTATCTTATGATGAGAAGTCTTTATCAAATCTTACACGAGTCATGACATCAGCATTAGGATTCCAGTTGTTGAAGTCTCCAATAAGTGCTGCAGACTGCAAACGCGAAGTTTAGACGTGTGGTGAGTGAGATACGTATTTTGTTAAATCGACCAAATAAGAGGACGGTAAAGATCTAATGATAGCATTCACATTCTATATGAATGATTGAGAGCAGATACAACTCAGACAAAGAGCTTCTGATGAAAGTTCAAATATGAAGAAAGAAATTAAAGAGTATCACTAACCTTGGCTCCCGGGGCCCATTCCCTGTAAGTGATGCCTGTTTCACTGCAAAGCAAAATACGAGGGAAATTAACTTTCAAGTTTCAAGCCAAAGTTGTATGATACGAGCTTGGGTTAAAAAAAAAACTATAGAATCACTGATAATGTGAATAACATTGATCTGAAGAGGAAAAGAACTAGTGAAAATCATAGGCCGACCTGCGAGTGAAACCGAATTTCTCGTAACCACGAGAGAACGCGTCAAGTCCACCCTCATACTCGTCAATAGCTTCACGCAACTTTTGGTATTGGCCATAACTGTAGATACAATATTTACATAAGGACAAAGGTTACGCAGTTACACTTTCAGACACTAAGTTTTCAATGATGTTTAGATAAGAAACACCGCATAGCCCATGTACCGATAGTCGAGATGTTGGCGAAAATTGTTCAGCATTGGGTCGATCTCGTAAATCCTTTGCCCAATTCCAGGTGGTGGTATTGCTCTCTCTCTGACCCTTAAAGACTCATCAGTTATCGACTCAACAGAGGTTGCTTCAGTTTCAGCTCCAACATCTTCATTTGTAATAATATCTTCGCCAAGAACAGTTTCCATTCCCGATTCTATTTCTGCCTCTGAATCAGCTAACACCTGGGGAACAAGCCACACCATACAAAATCAATAAAAATGGAAGAAAACCCATAAATTTCACATAGGGAATAATCATCGTTGACTTGCCTCGGGCTCGTCTGAAACAATGTCAGGGACTTCGAACTCCTTGGTTTGGGATGATGAGCTCTCGGGCTCAGCTCCAGGAATAAGGATCTTCTCCGATACAGTTTCAGTAGATGATTTGGATGCAGAATCATATGACTTCGCACAGATTATTTTTCCTACAACAGAAAGAAAAATAAGAAAGACAAACAGAATCAGTGCAAGTAGTAGAAGTAAAACGGAAACAATCTGAGTTCAGAATCTAGATCACAGCTAAGAACCCACCCTGGAAAATATCTGATTTACTTTCACTGAACAAGTTAATTCATTCATTTACCCACCTCAATGGGTCATAGTAAATTTTTAAGTCTATCAAGAAAAGCTAGAACAAAGCAAGTATCTTTGGATAGTAAATCGCCATTCAAAAAATTGAAATCCCATCAGAAAAAATAACTCATCAAACAAAAGGTGAAAACAAAAAGAACGGAAATTTTCAGTACACCTTCATTCTCAGAATCCCAATAGATCCATAACCATGATGAATAGCCACTAGCCCTAATGACCAACTAACTCGAAGCTTACTATAAATCTTCAAAAGGAACGCCTTTTACACCCACATAACACAACACAACACAACACAACAAAATCCACCCATAGAGAAAGAGAGATCAAAGCTACAAAGTGAGAGACTTACGTGAGCAAGAATTGGTTCTAAATAAAAAGGAAAGCCCCCCATTTCCCCTATCGCTGCTCTTGTTGTACCCACCGCTTCCCAGGTTGTAAATCTTCGATGGAGCAGTAGGCAACCTCACGCCAGACAACGTATACACCATCTTTCAGCTTCTCAAACTTTTTGATGGGTAGAATAAAAATCTCTCCTTTCGCTCAAAATAGATCCGTGCACGGAGTCCAATGCACCAAGAAATCCGTGAAATAAATGAGCCCAGCTGATATTACAAATTAAAATTTCGAAAAGGAAGACTCTATTTGACTAAGCTTAACAACGTCTTATATAACAAAGCAGCCAAGCAGTAAAAGCTACGTGTGAGTGATTGCTTGCTTATTGCATGCTTGTAACGATGGGGCCCACGCTAACCTCTGCCTGCTAATATGCACCGCCAAATTGAGCGAGGAAAACCAAATATCTCTCTTTTTCATTTTCGAAATACCAAATATCTCTCTGATTTGCTTTTTTGGTCACACTCACATGGGGCTGAGCTGATGATGGACTATTGAAATTATTTTTCTATTTTAATATGAGGTTGCATATAATGAAATATCTTTTTCACGAATTTACATAGAAAGGCTATCGTCTCGTGTGTGGTTCTTGATATTCTGGTACCTTTTTGTACTTTCCTTGCCATTTTTCTCGATTTTCTATGTATTGTACGAATGTATGGGCCTTCATTTTGCGTAGGAAGCCCAATTACTGTAGTTGGGCCGTAAATGGGCCCACGTAAGAGGCACGCGCTTGCTTTGAGTATTCAGTACTGCTGCTCTGGAGAAATTCATCTCGACGGTCAGCTAGTGCACCTCTAGCTTGAAATTCACTCGTTTTTAACGAAAGAGAAAGGCAAGTAATTCAGATCTTGGTCCATTAACAAGGAGGAGGATTCTCGTTACCTTCGATTTCTATCCTCTAGCTTGGTTTCTAGCGAATTCCAGTGACAATCAGTTGGCGAGGTATCGGTTGTTATTGTTATTGTTTTTGTTCTTCTGTTTTTGTTTTGGTGTATGAGTTTTGCGTAATTAAGTTTTATGAGAGCTCTATTGATCGATGTTCTGTATCTATGTGCTTCTGCACGCGTTGTTTAGAATTATGATGCTGTGATCTATTCCGGCGGCTGCTTGGTTGACGCATAAGATCTGTGTTGTTTTCTGTTTGGTTGTATTTGTGTCTATTTGGATTCGATCTTTCTAGGCGCTGAGTTGAAGCTGTTTGGTGGGATTATAGTGATATTTGAGAACATTGGAGTTTTGCAATGGCTGCGTCTGAGGAGAACAATGCCTTGTTTCCTATATTCGTACTGACGATGATTGCGTTGCCTCTGGTGCCATACACTTTTGTCAATTTGTACATCACGTTTCGAAAGAAGACTGGAAAGGCTAATTGTCGATGTTCAGCTTGCTTTCGCTCGGGAAAGTATAATAAATCTATATTCAGACGTGTAAGGATCCGATTCTTTGTCTTCGTTCGATGGAAACATTCTGCTAACAGTTTCCTGTTTGATTATGGTAGATCTTTTATTTTCAAATAATTAACCGGGATAATTTTTTTGGGAATTTCAGATTTCAAACTTTTCGACTTATAGCAATCTTACGGTGGTATTGCTCTGGGTAGTAGTCATCCTCTTGTCGTTATACATCAAGCATCTCAACACTGAGGTATGTTTTTGTTTGTGATCTATATACGCGGTGGTATTTGTTGATGTTTAAATGTGGTGTCTGCTTGTTAGTTAGAATGTTTTCTTATATTCATGCAGTTTGAAGGTATTCTTATATTCATACAGTTTTAATGCAATTTAACTTTCCATTTAATAAGAAGAGTTCCGATGATGTGTTCAAACATGGCTTGTGAGGATTTGTGAAAATAGGTGTATCAAAAGCCAGTTCAAGGGCCAAGCCGTTTATTGTTTTTCAAGCTTTGGTTTTTAAAATTTTATTGAACTCGATAAATTTTCTCAGGTCAAGATTTTTGAGCCATTTAGCATATTAGGATTAGAACCTGATGCGTCAGAGGCGGAAATAAAAAAAGCGTATAGGAAGCTTTCCATTTTGTACCATCCGGATAAAAATCCAGATCCAGGTTTCTGCATTAAATATCATCATTTAGCTGAACTTTAGATTGTTTTCAGGTGCTTAACGTTGTAAACTATTCCGTGCAGAGGCTCATGTGTATTTCGTAGACTATATATCCAAAGCCTTTCAAGCTTTAACAGATCCTGTATCCCGTGAGAACTATCAAAAATATGGTCATCCTGATGGCCGTCAGGTAGTTTTCATCTTAAAACTATTGTAAACAATTTTATATTGCTACTTCATTGGGATTAAGAAAGTGGACATATAAATAGTCTTTTTTTCTTGTAGGGCATGCAAATGGGGATTGCTTTGCCACAGTTTCTTTTGAACATTGATGGAACATCTGGAGGGATTATGCTAATTGGAATTGTGGGAGTTTGTATTATTTTTCCACTGACCATAGCTGTTATATACTTGTCAAGGTCATCAAAATACACTGGGAATTATGTCATGCACCATACCATGTATGCTTACTATCACTTTATGAAGCCATCATTAGCTCCAAGGTAACATTTTCATTGTATGATTTTTTTTTATAAATCCTGCTCAATATCTTCTTGATTTGATTCATCGTGAAACATTGTGGAGCTAAATTTCAATAGTTGCTGCTTAACCGTACTTGAAATTTTTTTTCCTGGGAAAAATGATTATAATGATGTTTGATTTTTTTTTTGCACATGTCACTGATGTTTCTTTATCGTACAGCAAGGTCATGGAAGTATTCATCAAGGCTGCTGAGTACATGGAAATTCCTGTCCGTAGAACTGATGAAGAATCTCTTCAGAAACTGTTTTTGCTGGTCAGGAGTGAGTTAAATCTGGACCTTAGAAATATCAAACAAGAACAAGCTAAGTTTTGGAAGCAACATCCTGCTTTGGTTAAGGTGATGTATTATCTGCTGATGGGTTAAAAGTTCATAGACTTCTTTTCTCCTTCTGATATGAGCTTTTGTAATGCAGTCAGAATTGTTGCTGCAAGCCCATCTAACTCGTGAAACTGCATCACTGTCTCCATCTCTCCAACGTGATTTTAAGAAAATGCTTGCCCTTGCACCTCGTCTTCTTGAAGAACTAATGAAGGTAGTGTTAATGACACACTACTCCTTTTATGCAACAGTTGGTCCGTACTTATGAGCTCTCTCTCCCTCTCTCTGTTGTGGCAGTATGGGTGAATGGTTATTAATACTTTTTATCTTATTAGCTGAATCTGATAGTAATATATTTTTGTGTGTTGTCTCTTAGAACTCATTCGAGATTGTTTTTATTGGTTTAGATTATATGATCAACTATCAAAATTTTCCTTCAAACAGATGGCTATCATACCACGCACCCAACAGGGGCATGGTTGGCTGAGACCGGCAATTGGAGTGGTGGAGCTATCCCAGAGCATAATTCAGGTTAAATTTCTGAAATTGCAAAGTATATCCACGAACGACTAACTGCGTGTTAAGTTCAGAGAATAAATGGCAACATCTTTAGGTCCTGGTCATTAGCACATATTAGCTAAGGCTTTTTTTATAACACTAAGCTTCAGCCTAACTTCAAAACAACGTATACTTCGTGATATCATACTTTTCATTTGTGAGAATGCCTGGAGCATAGAATAAGTAGGTGTGTAATAACTAATGGAAGAAATCTGATTAAGCTACTCAAGCACAATGACACGCCAATCCTTTGCTGCTAGTTGAATGGTCGGCTTATTTTTCGTTCTCCAAGATATATATGAGCTATCGCGTCATTTCAATAGAAAAACTCTTAAGCACGTGCTCATGATGCAGGCCGTCCCTCTCAGTGCTAGGAAAGCCACCGGTGGATCAAGCGAAGGTTATGGCCCATTTCTCCAGCTCCCACATTTCAGTGAGTCCACCGTCAAAAAGATTTCCAGAAAGGTCTCTCTCTCTATATATCTCTATCTCTCTCTCCTCTCTCTCTCTCTCTCTCTCCCTCTCTCTGTATGTATATATATATATGTGTGCGTGTGTGTGTAATTTGGGTAAGCATCTTTACGTACAGAAAATCCGCTCATTACAAGAATTCCGCGACATGAAACCCCAAGAACGCCTCGACCTTCTGACCGACGTGGCCAGCTTCTCCCCCGACGAATCCCGAGACGTGGAGATGGTGCTCGAGATGATGCCTTCGATATCGATCGACATAACGTGCGACACCGAGGGCGAGGAGGGAATCCAAGAAGGCGACATAGTCACCATGCAGGCTTGGATCACCCTACGCCGCCCCAACGACCTAATCGGCGTCCTCCCCCACGCCCCTTACTTCCCCTACGACAAGGAAGAGAACTTCTGGCTACTCCTTGCCGACTCTGCCTCCAACGACGTGTGGATGTCCCAGAAGATCAACTTCATGGACGAGTCCACCGCCATAATCGCCGCATCCAAAACCATGCAGGCAAGGACGAAAAAATATGCCTGTCGAGATTATTTTCGTATATTCATAGCAACTGATATTTCATTAACTATTCTAGTCCTGTAATTACGATATGAGTTATGCAGACAACTAAGTTTAGGGGTGCATTATGCGCACTTTCGAAATTAAGCAATTTAGGGACGTTAGGCGCTGAAAATCCAGAATTTGTCCCGAAATTGCTTACTTTTGAAAATTATTGTCCCGATAATGTCAACCGCTAAATTTGCCGGTACCGAAAATTTGCCCCAATTTTAGGGTTGCGGCGAATAATTTTGGGTTCGGACTAATTTAAGGGTGACATTATAAGGACATAACTTTAAAAAATTCAGCAATTTTAGGGCTCCAACGTATAATGTCTTCAAATTGCTTAATTTTGAAAGTTATTGTCCGTACAATGACATCATTAACCTCCTTGTCCCTAAAATGCCACCTCAAAATTACATGACTGTAAAAATAATTCGACCTCTACCTTATTTTTTCTTGCATAATTTCACCCATATTGATACTGATATACAGGAACTGAAAGAAGGGTCTGGCGCGAGCCCGAAGGAGATTAAGACAGCCGTGAAGGAAGCGGTGGATAGGGTAAAGTCTGGGTCGAGGTTGGTGATGGGTAAGTTTCAGGCGCCTTCGGAGGGGAACTACAGCCTGACGTCCTTCTGCTTGTGCGATTCTTGGATCGGCTGCGATGCGAAGACGGCCGTGAAGCTGAAGGTACTCAAGCGTAGCAGGACCGGGACGAGGGGAGGCGTGGGTCCCGCTTCTGCTGAAGAGATGCCTTTGCTCGAGGAAGGCGGAGATGAGGAAGACGAGGAAGGCGAGGAGGATTACGATGACGATTATGAGAGCGAGTACAGCGAAGATGATGATGATGATGGGAAGGGGAAGGAGAAGGGCGGCGATAAAGCTGTTAATGGCAGGTCGGAAGGTGTTGGTGGTAGTGGTTCGAGTTCTGAAGGTGATGATGATGAGTAGTAAGGAACATCTCTCTCTCTCTCTCTCTCTCTATATATATATATATATATATATATATATATGTGTGTGTGTGTTGATGAGGTGTTGTTGGGGTTGTCTGTTTGGGAATGTTTTGTTTTCATTTGGAAAAGATAGTTCAGTATGTCGACAAAAGTTAGGGCCCAATAGCCTACTTGATACAGTCCGACTATGGGATGAAGTTTTTATAGAGGGAGAAACGTCTGACAGACAGTGACAGGGGACTAAGAAAAACATTAGATTCCTAAAAGAATCTACTATTGAACTTAAATTTGATAATATTCTGCACTTTTTTGGGGGGTTTGAACTTCACATTCTCATTTCTCCAAGAATTCTTGGAGAAAAGCCCCCACACCGAAATGTTCTTTTATTCACTCTAAAATGTGTACTATTTGATGTTTTCTATTATTTTTTTTTTCTCTCTTGCGTTGAGGGATTTTTTCATCGATGAAATTATTGATCGAGAAAAAATTTGTCCTAGAACTACGACAAGTACGTAGATTACGGCATCATAATTTGGCGTCGACCAACAAACTCAATAGTCAAATCTTTCTATCGTTTCGAAGCGATGGTATTGATTGGTCAGATGAAGCATAACGAGACCTTACGACACGTGTACAGATCCTATTGATGAGTGTGCCATTCATATATAGTCAACCGATCACCATCGTTACTCTAATAATCTAATTTCCACATTTGTCACCTTAAATTCGGGGGTTAAAAAGGAGTTTTGATCTTCGATTAGCTGCCCGTCTTTGACTCTTCTCTTATTTAATCTCGCTGAGTAGTCGGCTAAGCGAATCGAGTTTCGATGGCGGAAAAATCGTTCAAGTACGTGATCGTTGGTGGCGGCGTTTCTGCTGTGAGTTCTCTCTTATTCGATCGTCTCAATTTTTCGCAAGTCGTATTTCATTGTGCTGTCTTCGTTCAATGGAGTTTATTTCTTGATCCTGTTTTTGTGGTTAGATGGTGGTGGTGCGTGCTCTTTTCTGCTCTAAATTAGTTTACTGCTGTATTGGTTTTTCTTTTTCCCCGAGAAATCTGTGCTGCCACGTTTTTTCTTAAATATGTTACCTGTGATTTCAACTTCGTGCACGACTGAGATGGCATAGCTATTCAATATGGACTTATCCAATAGTCTTTGAGATTTAAGAGTGAATGATAGCACCATTCGATCCTAATGTTACCTGAACTTGAGATGTTAGTCATGTTCGATGTGCATCATACGTACGGAAAAGACAGAAACAATTCCGAGCTTGCATGACACTAATATCAACATTCTCTGAATTGAAAATTTTTGGAGTACTTCGTTCGCAGGGATATGCTGCTAGAGAATTTGCCAAGCAGGGAGTGAAACCTGGTGAATTGGCCATCATTTCCAAGGAGGCGGTATGTATCACAATTTTCATGGAGTTATTTCATCTCACAATGAGTGTCATTAGTTGTGTAATTCTTCTCTGCAACATTGTAGCAATATTCATTTTATTATATCTCTTTTGTTGCATATAGATGGATTTTTCTTTGCCCAGTGGCACTCTTAAAGCTGAACTTTTCTTACGTCTGTTTCTTAATGGTGATTTCAGGTCGCTCCCTATGAACGTCCTGCTCTTAGCAAGGCATACCTCTTTCCTGAGGGTAAGTTTGTTTTATCTGCAGTGCCATAGTGAATCTAAATTGTTATTTCCGTCACATGTTTTGTAATGTTAATATGGCATGATGGTTCTCAGTTAAGTATTCTACACTAGTAGGTTACCCTTCAGTCGTCGATTAGAATTATCAAGTCTTCTATGCTTGCACATATCACGGTTGACGTTGTTTTGCACTAAATTGCTCCAGGAACTGCTAGACTTCCAGGTTTCCATGTCTGTGTTGGAAGTGGTGGAGAGAGGCTCCTTCCAGAGTGGTACACTGAAAAAGGTGAAATTCTCGTCTGAATTTTGAAGTTCTCTGAAACCAGCTACAACTACTTGAGCTTTTTGTTAAATGAAACTTTATTCTTTTCTTATGTTAGAGCAACACATTACATGATCTTCTTTGCCAATTTTCAGGAATATCTTTGATTCTAAGCACAGAAATAGTCAAGGCAGACCTGGCTCTAAAGACATTAACCAGTGCTGCTGGTGAAACTTTCACCTACAAGACATTGGTTATAGCTACTGGCTCTACGGTAAGTGTCAACTACTACCTTGTATTCATCTATTAGAAATTTTCGGTCGCTGATGCAGTTTACCTATTTTATAAATTTTTCACATCCTGTTATGTCAAGGTTCTGAGGCTGACAGACTTTGGTGTTCAAGGAGCTGATGCCAAGAACATCTTTTATTTGAGAGGAATTGATGATGCCGATAAGCTTGTTGAGGCAATAAAGACAAAGAAAAATGGGAAAGCTGTGATCGTCGGTGGGGGATACATAGGTCTGGAGCTAAGTGCGGCTCTGAGACTCAATAACATTGACGTCAGCATGGTCTATCCAGAGCCTTGGTGCAGTAAGTTAACTTGCTACGTTCTCCATTTTTGGAAGTTTTAGTTCCTTTTATTTGCTGCTAATGTTAAGCAAATCAAGGGATGTTTGTGAGCCAAAATCATTTATGTATGCCTTTTCTTAGTGAGCA
>JAPQWV010004559.1:0-28852 GCA_027422505.1 Craterostigma plantagineum
ACACACAACTTGCTTGCGTATGCCTAAATTGCGTGACTACATGCCTACGTGATTTTATAAATTCGTTAATTTCCTGGAATTTTTCATATGGTAAGGTTAGTTTGCATTCACTTGCATACGCATACTCACGTGCACACACGAACTCGTGAGAGAGGGTCGGGGAACTGAGTGTGCGTACTATTACGTCGCTTGTATGCGACGAGGACCCGCCGATATAGGCTGGTGCGTCGACTCGCAGTTGAGTCACGGGCGACTTCTATGGCACCCTATACGGCGTACGACGCCGGTTATTATGATGAGGCAGGAGGAGCGACCCAGGAAGAAGCGACCTAGCTATGCTAGCGTAGGCTAACTGGCGTAGGCAACTGCCCTGTTTGCGGAAGGAGCGACCTAGGGGGAAATCCTAGGGTAGGCTACCAGCGAGGGCTACCGTATGACAATGGGGACGGCCTGGGAGGGTGCGACCTAGGGAAACCTAGCGTAGGCTACCCAGCGTGGGTCGCTGACATGATCCTATTGAGGATATTGAGCTCTTAGTGGTGCATAGTAAGTGCGTCGAGGGCCCTGAGTGATACTAGTATGCGTACGAGGAGCATTGGCGCGGATCGCCTTTGCAGAGTGTTATGTGCATCGGCGTGGATTGCCTTTGCGTAGCGATGTTATACATCGGTGTGGATTGCCTTTGCGAGGAGTGACACGTGCACACATGCATGATTTCTGCTTACTGAGCCTCGGTGGCTCATTCCTTACGTTGTGTGTTGTCGGCACCGACGACCGCGGTATGTGATCGTGTTGGAAGACAAGGCCGACCTTTTGAAGCTTCGCGCTGCTTTTGGGGTGAATGTGTGTGTGTGGATGACGACCTGTGAGGCCGGGCGCATAGGAGCTTTTGCTGTGCCGACACACCTTCGCCTTTGTAGTTAGATCATGTCCGGTACATAATGTCCGATATGCATTCTTTTGTCTTGTATAGAACGATGTTTCCGTTACGTAAATGGAAAATGAAAAATTTGTACGCGTTTTTGGTGCACTTCACTACTCGCAACTCGATAGGCACATAGGAATACGCTAGGATAGGCGATTAGGAAGTTGGGGCGTGACAGGGTGGTATCAGAGCTTCGGTCACAGGTTCTGTAGGCTGTCCATACACACACACCCAAAAGAGCGGAAGCGGCCTTGCAAGTAAGTGTTAAGTCTATGTGGATTTCTATGTTGTATAATTTATTGGCCATAGGACAATCAGGGTAGGATAAAAGATGGTAAGAACGAGAGGAGAAGGTAGTAGTGGCGGTGGAGATGATCACAACAAGGGGAACACAGCCCCTACTAACAATCGCGACGCGACCATTTTCCAACTGACGGAATTGGTTCGCCAACAATCGGCGCAGATCCAGCAATTAATCCAGCAGAACGCTGCAAATACTGGACCAACTCAGGCAGAGAGACTGAGATGGTGGGGGAACGATTCCGGAGGTTAAACCCGCCGACTTTCGACGACACAGCTGACTCGACAGCAGCTGAGGATTGGTTGAGGACCCTCGAGGGCATGTTCGTCTATAGCAGGGTTCCAGAGGCGGAGAAGGCCCTCTGTGCTGCGTTCCTATTGCGAGGGAGCGCAGGACACTGGTGGGACACCATCATGGTGATAGAGAACCCCGCTACAATGAGCTGGGAAAGATTCAAGGAGTTGTTCAGGGGCAAGTACCTCACCGCCCCGATTCGAGCACAGCGCCTGAACGAATTCATCAACCTCAGGCAGGGTCCCATGACGGTGGCCGAGTACATAAGGAAGTTTGAGCAGCTGTCCAGGTTCGCGGCACACATGGTCAGCACAGAAGCTCTAAAAGTTGAACACTTCCTGGAAGGATTGAAGCCTGAGCTCTACAGGGATGTGAGCATGGCGGGAATTCAGGGAGCTACTTACTCTCAGGTAGCAGAAAGAGCTATGGTTGCCGAACAGGCGGAGGCCAGGATCGTGAAGGAACAAGAGGCTAAATGCAAATTCGCTCAGATGCAAGGAGCTCAATGGAGCGGAGGAGACCCGAAACGGCAGTTCGTGCCTAGAGGGGCAAGAAGAAATTCCAGAACCGGCGTCCTCAACAGCCTCAGGGGATAATGAACAGACCCCCGAACCCAAACCAGAATCAAGGGGCAGCACAATTCCCTAACTGCCAGAGGTGTGGAGGAAGCACTTTGGAAATTGCAACACACCGGCTAACGCCTGCTTCAGATGTGGAAAGATAGGCCACTTCGCAAAGCAGTGCCCTGAAATTGCTCCAGGAAATCAGGCAGGAAACCCAGTAAGACCCCCGATGGTGCCAGCACGGGTGTACACCATCACGTCCGAGGAAGTAGAGAACAACCCGGCGGTGGTAACGGGTACGCTACTGATCAATCAAACTCTCACGTACATTCTAGTAGATTCCGGGGCGACCCACTCATTTGCGTCTGTGAAGTATGTGATGAAACTCGGGGTAACGCCTGAGCGAGTGGATTACGAGTATAGCATAGCAATTCCAAGCGGGGCACCAACTAGGACTAGCCAAATGTTAAGAAATTGCCCAATCCTAGTCGGTAATAGATAATTGCCTGTAGACTTGATAGTCATCCCGATGGAAGACTATGAGGTGATCCCCGGGATGGACTGGCTCTCAAGGTACGGAGCGGTGATAGACTGCAACCATAAGATAGTTACGTTTAGCGTAGAAGGGGAAGGACCTTTCACTTCGACGGGACAGTGAAGGGGAGAGGCACTCCGAGGATATCAGCATTAAAAGCTCAGCAATTGGTCAATTCCGGATGCGAGGCATATCTGGTGTTCGCGCTGAAGGCAGAAGAGAACACCCCCACGAAACTCAAAGACGTACCCGTGATTAAGGAGTTCCCTGACGTATTCCCGGAAGATTTGCCGGGACTACCCCAGATAGGGAAATCGAGTTTACAATCGACCTGGTGCCGGGAGCAGCACCAGTATCCAAGACTCCATACCGATTAGCGCCAACCGAATTAAAGGAGTTGAAGGAACAAATAGATGAACTCCTACAGAAAGGATTCATTCAGACCAGCTTTTCTCCCTGGGGTGCGCCAGTCCTATTCGTACGAAAGAAGGATGGCTCGATGAGACTGTGTATAAATTACAGGGAGCTGAACAAGCTGACGATCAAGAACAAATACCCGTTGCCCAGAATAGACGATCTCTTCGACCAATTACAAGGTGCCACAGTGTTCTCTAAGATCGAATTGAGGTCGGGCTACCACCAACTGAAAATCCGAAAGGAAGATGTTCCCAAAACGGCGTTCAGTACCAGATACGGGCACTTTGAATTTCTAGTCATGCCCTTTGGACTGACGAACGCACCGGCGGCCTTCATGGACCTAATGAACCGGGTGTTCGAAGCCTATCTGGACAAGTTCGTGATCGTATTCATAGATGACATCCTCATCTACTCCAAGACGAGGGAGGAGCACGAACAACACCTACGAGTAGTACTCGGAGTATTAAGGAAAAAGCAGCTGTACGCTAAGTTTAAGAAGTGTGAATTCTGGTTGGACCAAGTAGCATTCTTGGGGCACATCGTTTCTGGAGCAGGAATCTCGGTCGACCCAGGCAAAATAGAGGCGATCAATAACTGGCTGCAGCCAACCAACGTAACAGAAGTGCCTTTTCAATGGAGCGAAGAGTGTGAACGAAGCTTTCATCAGGAACTGAAGAAGCGACTGACTACGGCCCCAGTATTGACGATACCCACGGGAACAGGAGGGTTTTCAGTGTATAGTGACGCCTCAAAGAACGGTTAGGATGCGTACTAATGCAGAACGGTAACGTGGTGGCTTACGCCTCACGGCAATTGAAGGAGTACGAGAAGAACTACCCTACGCACGACCTGGAGCTCGCTGCTGTAGTCTTCGCTCTCAAGATTTGGAGGCATTACTTGTATGGAGAAAGATGCGGAATCTACACCGACCACAAGAGTTTAAAGTATTTCTTCACTCAGAAAGAAATCAATTTGAGGCAGAGCCGGTGGCTGGAACTGGTGAAAAATTACGATTGCGTGATCAACTACCACCCAGGGAAGGCGAGCGTGGTAGCGGACGCTCTAAGCCGGAAATCAGTAAGCACGGAACTTCAACGACTCAACGTGGAGATCGTACCATTGGGAGAAGTCGAGGTGAAGTTAGCAGCCCTGACTCTGCAACCAACATTATTGGAGCAGATCAGAGAGGCACAGGAAAACGACGAGTTTTACCTGAAAATCAAAGGAGCGCAGACTGAACAGTCGACAACGGACTTTGTGTTTCGGGACGGCACAAGCATGTACTACAAGAGCCGATTGTACGTACCGAACAATATAGACCTCCGCAGAACTATAATGGCGGAAGCACATACTCACCATATTCGACCCGGAGCTATGAAGCTATATAGAGATTTGAGGGCTAACTACTGGTGGCGGGGAATGAAAAAGGACGTAGCAATGTTTGTGAGCCAATGCCTCACCTGCCAGCAAATTAAGGCAGAACACCAGCGGCCGGCTGGGACACTGCGACCTTTACCCATTCCGGAGTGGAAGTGGGACAACATAGCAATGGATTTCGTGAGCGGTTGCCGAGGAACGTGAAAGGACACGACACAATATGGGTAATCGTTGATCGGCTTACGAAATCTGCCTATTTTCTGCCGATAGGTACTACGTTCACCATGGAGCGATACGCGGAACTATACATCCAAGAAGTAGTACGACTCCATGGAGTACCACTGTCGATAGTATCAGACCGTGACTCGAGATTCTTATCTAAGTTCTGGACGACCTTACAAAAGGCCATGGGGACAAAGCTGACATTTAGCACAGCATATCATCCGCAAACGGACGGCCAATCCGAACGGACGATCCAGACGCTGGAAGATATGCTACGAGCCTGTGTGCTCGATTTCAAAGGCAACTGGAGCAAGTACCTTCCACTTGTGGAATTCTCGTACAACAATAGCTACCAAGCTACAATTGGAATGGCCTCTTATGAAGCCTTGTACGGACGAAAGTGCAGGACCCAGTGCATTGGGACGAAGTCGGTGAACGGGCGATGTTAGGCCCAGACATGATACGAGAAATGACGAGAATTATCACGATGATCCGAGAGAGAATGCGCACGGCGCAAAGCAGGCAGAAAAGTTATGCGGATCGGAGACGCAGACCGCTAGAATTTGAGGTGGATGATCGGGTTTTTGTGAAAGTATCACCAATGAAGGGAGTCAAAAGGTTCGGAAAGAAGGAAAAACTAAGCCCGAGATACATTGGTCCCTTCAAGATAATAAAGAAAGTTGGCGAAGTAGCGTACCAACTAGAACTACCAGCATCGTTATCGCAGGTACATGATGTATTTCATGTTTCCACGTTGCGGAAGTACATCGCTGACCCAAGCCACGTGTTGATAGACGACTCACTGCACCAGCACTTGAAACCAGATCTGAGTTACGAGGAAATTCCCGTGGAAATATTGATGCATGAGACCAAGAGGCTTAGAAACAAGGAAATTCCTCCAGTAAAAGTTCTGTGGCGGAATCAGCTAGTGGAGGAAGCCACGTGGGAACGCGAGGATGAGATGAAAATCCGCTATCCTGAGTTGTTCCGAACGGGCTGATTTCGGGGGCGAAATCCTTCTTAAGGGGGGGAGGATGTAGCACCCGGGTTCCCCGTGAGTCTTTAGGGCCAATAAATTACGCCTACGACCTAAGAAATTACGTGTTTAAATGTCGTACCTGATATGTGTTTATGTGAACTTACTGATTTTATGCTCGTGAATTGTATGTGAACCATGTGCGAATACGTGCCATTAATTTTGTGTCCATATGAATACATGATGTGTGATTTTAATTTCTAAATGTGCCACGAATTAAGACTACGTGTTATAAGGACTTAGGAAAGTTTTATCACTATCACACGTGGCACGCACACGAGAAATCGCCGAGCTCAAATTAGACAATTAGAATCGGGTGATTTCGTCAAGCTTTACCAAGCTTCATTTCGGGCGAATAAGATAGAAATCACACGTGGCACAAGGAGAAGAAATCGCCGAACTTGTGCTTAAGTGATTGGAATTCGGGCGATCATGGAATGAAATCGCCGAGAGTTGTGAAGAGCAGAATCGGGTGATTTGAGCATAGGACAAAGTTTAATCGACCGAATTGAAAATAAAATAAAAACCTAGGTCCAACATCCTATAAGATTAGGACTATAATTTGAATAATAGGCTCAAGCCATAAGAAATTAACTTGGAAACATGTTCCCTTAAAACAAGGAACAACCACGCCTAAGCTACACCCTATTCACCTTATGTAAAGAAAAATATCCAACCTAAATCATTCTAACTCCATAACCCCACTTGAAATCAACGAACAAATCCAAGAAAAAGAAAAAAAAGGGGTGGGGGGGGGAAGGAGCCGAGAGGATTCAACCCAAAGGACCACTCCGACTAGTTGAGGATTTCGAGTAAGTAAATGAAATGTTCCCTTAAACTGTTATAAATTTCCGTCAGTGAGATTATCCATTAAACCGTGTGGATGATTAAGGGACATGAGGAGTTCACGCCTACTTTAGACGGCAAAGACCCCAACCTAGAGTAATAAATTCATTGTTAAGGGTTTTCTTGGGGATAATCAAGTGTGGGATAGCCTAACGTGTTTTAGGGCTCGTAACCTTAGGATGAGACGATCTTAAGCAAGCTTGAGGCATTTGAGTTGAAGAAACCTTTAGCACTTATGAAAGTCCGGGTAGACTGAACTAAGAATGAGATTTCGGGTAGATGAATTAAGGTTTAATCGAATCGGGGAAATTAGGTGACAAATCGGACGATTGTAGTGGTATGGGAAATCGTACGATTTGATATAAAGATCGAAATGAGTGCGAGATGTAATTTAATCGGGCGATTTAGGCTATAGAAGGACTCGCCGATTTGAAGTGATTCAAAACCCTGAAATCGGGCGATTTCATGCAAGCACGAAATCGAATGATTTCCATCTGCGAAGGACCTCAAATCGGCCGAAAACAATCCTTACTCCATGCACGGTTTCGGGCTAACGTCATAATGACGAAAAGACACGGCGATTTCCAAATCGGCCGAATGCCCTAAACCCTTCATGCATGAAATCGAGCAAACCAAATTGATCGGGCACAAATCGGGCGTGAGCATAAATGCATGAAATCGGACGATTTCAAGTACAACCCCAATCGGCCGAAACCAAGTGCAACGAACATCAATCGGGCGATTTCACGCACAACGCATAGATCAATTCGGGCTGATGCCATGATGACAAAAAAGAACGGCGATTTAGAAATCGGCCGATGGAAGATACCATGCAAATCAAAACGGGCGATTTGCCACCTTGTAAAGAACACAGCGATTTCTAAAATCGGGCGATTCCAAGCTTCACAAATTGAATGAATCGAACAATACTTAGACATTTCGCCGAACTCCTTAGATTAAGAATTTAATACTAACATAACTTAGAAATTGGCCGGGCAGGGACTTAGCCTCGAATTGAAACTAACGACTTACAGTCTAGCCTATTAAATATAATCGAAACAATTTAATAATGACTTAGGTATCTTATAAAGGCGCAACACTGATACAACGATATTTATGTCTAAAGGTCGTAGGTTAGGAGCGAACGAGGAGAACACTAGTTACGCTCGGACGACAGGTAAGTAGAAATCCAACTACGACACACAACTTGCTTGCGTATGCCTAAATTGCGTGACTACATGCCTACGTGATTTGATAAATTCGTGAATGTCCTGTAATGTTTTCATATGGTAAGGTTAGTTTGCATTCACTTGCATACGCATACTCACGTGCACACACGAACTTGTGAGAGAGGGTCGGGGGACTGAGTGTGCGTACTATTACGTCGCTTGTATGCGACGAGGACCCGCCGATATAGGCCGGTGCGTCGACTCGCAGTTGAGTCACGGGCGACTTCTATGGCACCCTATACGGCGTACGACGCCGGTTATTATGATGAGGCAGTAGGAGCGACCCAGGAAGGAGCGACCTAGCTATGCTAGCGTAGGCTAACTGGCGTAGGCAACAGCCCTGTTTGCGGAAGGAGAGACCTGGAAGGAGCGACCTAGGGGGAATCCTAGCGAAGGCTACCAGCGTGGGCTACCGTATGACGAAGGGGACGGCCTGGGAGGGTGCGACCTAGGGAAACCTAGCGTAGGCTACCCAGCGTGGGTGGCTGTCATGATCCTATTGAGGATATTGAGCTCTTAGTGGTGCATAGTAAGTACGTCGAGGGCCCTGAGTGATACTAGTATGAGTACGAGGAGCATTAGCGCGGATCGCCTTTGCAGAGTGTTATGTGCATCGGCGTGGATTGCCTTTGCGTAGCGATGTTATGCATCGGCGTGGATTGCCTTTGCGAGGAGTGACACGTGCACACATGCATGATTTCTGCTTACTGTGCCTCGATGGCTCATTCCTTACGTTGTGTGTTGTCGGCACCGACGACCACGGTATGTGATCGTGTTGGAAGACAAGGCCGACCTTTTGAAGCTTTGCGCTGCTTTTGGGGTGAATGTGTGTGTGTGGATGACGACCTGTGAGGCCGGGCGCATAGGAGCTTTTGCTGTGCCGACAACCTTCGCCTTTGTAGTTAGATCATGTCTGGTACATAATGTCCGATATGCATTCTTTTGTCTTGTATAGAACGATGTTTCCGTTACGTAAATGGAAAATGAAAAATTTGTACGCGTTTTTGGTGCACTTCACTACTCGCAACTCGATAGGCACATAGGAATACGCTAGGATGGGCGATTAGGAAGTTGGGGCGTGACACTCTTCTCCGAGACTAGGCAACTAAGTCGTCGATAAGTTTACCATTCTGCTCCTTCTGAAACTTGCTAATATCTTCCTCGTGGTGGGTGAGATTTTCGAACACAGCGTGGATATCCAACTCCTCAAGATCTTTATTCTGTCAGATTTGTGTGGATATCTTCTTCCATTCTGAGGGCAGAGAGGAAAGAAATTGGACATTGGTCTCCATGTTTGTCTTAGTGATTTCTATTTTCCTCATCTCATTCAGGAGTGTTAGATATCTCTGGTAGAGATCATGTAAGCACTCCTCGGGTTTAGCTCTAAAGGAGTCGTAACCTGTGAGAATATTTGCCTTCTTAGCCTTGATACCGACTTCCGTTCGTTGCATCATCTTATACAGCTCATCCCACATTCCCTTAGCTGTTGGAATACTATCGATCTGTCGATAGATATCATTTGGGATCCCTTGCGTAAGATGTTTTTGGCTATCAGGTCAGCTTTAGCTCTCACTCTTTTCTATGTAGTGTATTCCCTAGGTTCTTTGAGTCGCCTAGAGGCAGGAATTGGAGGGTTAGCAGTGTTGTCACCGGGTACATTTACCCAGAACTGAGCTGGACCTTGCTCAAGTGATGAGAGAAGGTCTTCTGCTTGTTCCTTTAGCTCGATAAAATTCAGAAATCGGCTTCTCCAAACTGTGTATTCGCCTCTTTGGAGTATCGGGGGACAGTTGTCGTTCCAATTGAGTAGGCATCATTTTATTTTCTAGAGTTGATGAAGGATCTTCATTTGTTGATTTTGATAATTTGGACTGATGTTACGTGCTTCACAGGTAGTAAATTAGTTAGTAGCGTTTGATATTAAAGCAGTCGAGAATTATTTTCGATTCAATCTTTAGAGTTTGATCGAGACTAATAGCATCGAGATAAAATGTATTGGTTACTGTTCTCGTGCGAGAAAGTCTATGTCAGTGAAAAATTTTACTAGCAAAAAAAAAGTTCGAAATCTTTCGGTCAAGAAAAATCTCTTAATCGTGAATTTATTTCGATCGCAAAGAAACAATACGTTTAGTAAGTTTCTCTCTACAAAATAAATCCGTTGACTGGAAAATTTTCTCGGACGCAAATGTTTTTCTCTTAGTCAAACTTGGAAAGTCTGACCGAAAATGTTTTTCGACAAAAAGTTTTGCGCGCGCAAAGGTCAAAATTGGTCTTCGTCGAAAAAGATTTTTGCTTAGTAATGCTCGAGAAATTTTTCGACTAAAGTCATTCTTGGTAAAGACGACTTTAAGTCTGACTTTGTATTCTAATCGAGAAAAAATTCTCGCGCAGAGTTTTTCGATCAAGAAATTAACCTGATCGAAGAACTTAGCGAGAAAAATTAAGATGATCGCAAAAATCAAAGAATACAATTAACACTGATTCAAGCAAAAATGATGAATTGGACTGTGAATTACAAGTATCTGCTCGAAATCAACTACTTACTACGCACGAACAGGCAATTAAACACGTCGTGAAGCAAAATATATCGAATTTGAGCAAAATCAGTACGTGTTCAAACTGTTCTTCGCGCAAACAGTAACTTCTAATATCAAATCAAATCTGCTAAATTGAAGTTCAAACAGCTACAAATCTAATCGAAATCAACGTATATCACAAAAACGAGCACAGAAACATCAAATTCAAACCAATGAAGCATAGATTTGAGCTATTAGATTGAAATTGAAATTCGCGCCAAACGGTTCTTCGATGGAGCAGTACCAGAATTCAAATTTCGATCCAATTCTAATAATTTTCGATTCAAAACAGAACGAATCTGCTCTGATACCAATTGTTAGGTCCTAATTTATCAACTCTACGATCCTAGGCACGAATCCTAAGGTTATCGATTAGAATTATTGAGAATTGAATTTCGATCGAAACCTTCGTTGAGAGTTCGAGAGATAATTTCGCTTAGAGTGAGAAGATTCTTGTGTTTCTCTATCTAGAAATCGAATTGCAAGTCTTTCGGATCAATTTCTAAAATCTTCTCATTAAGCACGATGTTTGTACATCTAGTTATACCAAACATGGTATAAATAACATGCTAAGTCCTAAACTAAGGACATATACAATAAATGCTCCTAATTATAAGGACGGGTAATTACAAGGACGGGTAATTAAATCAACTAAGGACCGCTTGTCTTCGTGCCGGGGTGTCATCGGAAATGTCCGGCGAGTCGCTGTTCGGGTCATCTTGGGTGCGAAACTCGTCTCGAGTCCAATCATCGAGAAGACATTGGTACTCGAGGTTTTCACCGCGACAGTCGAAACCGGGACGGCAAGGATCTCCCGAACGATCCTCGCCAACGTTGGATACGTTGGCAACACCCTCGACCACCACCTAAGGACGTTGAGCTTATCGTCGTCCTCAAACTCGAAAGCCGTCGACATAAAGAGTCATATGCTCGATCAAGTACGATTTGCCAATAATCGGGATCGACGCTACAACCCGACGATATCTTCAAATAGTAACATTCTAGTAATCTACCCGTACCCCCTAAACGCCATCTCGGATCCAATATCTTCGCTATAAGGAAGACATCCGGTAACTCAGAAAAATATTTGGCCACTTGATAGTCATGCTCATAACGGCCTCGCTGACTACTGGAATACACCAACATCGCCTCAGTGGCATCGTGAATTACTTGAAGTATCTCACATACGCTGTTGCATGAATCCCACATTTGTGGAAATACCTGAATCGAACACTCTCCTCTGTTTTCGGCAAAGAAATCGGAGAGATGCTGTCGATATTCGTTCAAGCAAGACAACAACTTGTAGGTGGAATGCCACCTATTAGGTTCGTCTAAACCAAAGTTTTTGACCGGAACATTCGTGCAGAAACCCTTCCACTTCTTATATAAAGAAGGGTGTCGCATCAGGTAACTGACTGCATAGCTTATAGGCTGCACTTGTTCCTTTAATTCCGCGAGCGCGTCTTGCACATACAGGTTAAGTATGTGACAAAAACAACGCACATGGAAAAGCCGTCCGCCGAATGACGGTCGCACTGAATCAAATGTTCTATGCTCGCATTGTTTGCGCTCGCACAAAAGATACACAAAAGCTAAGATCATTGGAATTGGAACAGTAGGTAACACTCTTAATACCACTATAGATGATGTCTGGTTAGTAAAGGGTCTTGAGCACAACTTGATCAGTATAAGTCAACTATATGTTAAGGGTCATTCCGTAATTTTTGAAAATGATAAGTGCATAGTTAGAAAGATGATCAAGTAATCTTCAGTGCATCTAGGCAGTGGAATATATATTGTATCACACTTGATGATATTACTAACCAAAATGTCAAGTGCTTAGCTGCTACTCAGGATACCTCATGGTTATGCCTCCGACGTCTTGGTCACGCTAACATGGAACTGATATCCCATATCACTGACAAAGAACTGGTACGTGGAGTTCCGATTGGTAAGTTCTCAAAGGACAGAACATGTCATGCATCTCAACTGGGTAAGCAAACCAAATCGTCTTTTAGGAGTAAGAATACTATCTCTACATCTAGACGTTGAGAGCTACTTCATCTTGACCTATTTGGCCCCGTTCAAACCACGTCTTTACGAGGTAAGAAATATGCATTTGTGATTGTAGATGACTACTCTAGGTACTCATGGGTGATATGTCTTCCACATAAGAGTGAGGCTATAGAGAACTTCATATCACTAGTAAAGAAATTATAAAATGAGCAGGATACCACTCTATGTAAAATTGTAGTGATAATGGATTGGAATTTGATAGTAATTCATTCACATCCTTCTGTGATCAACATCGTTATACACACAATTTTTTAGCTCCTATCACTCCTCAGCAAAATGGTGTAGTTGAGAGAAAGAACCAACTGCTACAGGAAATGGCGAGAACAATGTTATATGAGTATGATCTCCTAAGAAATTTTGGGTTGAAGCTGTTGGCACAGCTAGCTATGTCTCAAATCGTGTTTTTCTTAGACCTATTCGGAAAAAGACTCCCTAAGAGCTGCGGAATGGTAGAACACCCAACATAGGATACTTTCGTATTTTTGGTTGCAAATGTTTTATTTTAAATGATAGGGATAAAAGAGGGAAATTCGACTCAAAGGTGGATGAGGGCATTTTCTTAGGTTATAGTCTCCATTCTAAGGCATATCGTGTATTCAACAAAAGAAAATAGACTATACATGAATTAATGCATGTAACCTTTGATGAGTATCTCACATCAGGTGCTACTAACGAGGAAGGTTTAGATATGTCCCCTGCGGATTTACAGATACCGCAAACCAACTGACGAATCTCCTCAGGATGAAACTGGTGATCCCACTGCTGAACCAGAATCCACTGAAGTTCCACCTCAAAGAAAGTTCAAGCACGCATCCAGCCATCCCACAGACCAAGTCATTGGGAACATCACCTCCGGGATCAAAACTAGAGTCACTGCACGAAACCAATCTTCAGAGGATTCCCCTAATGCTCTACTATCCTTGGTGGAACCTAGGTCAGTAAATGAGGCTCTCACTGAAAACTCATGGGTATCTTGCTATGCAGGATGAACTTGCTCAATTCGATAAGAGCCATGTGTGGAACTTGTGGAACGACCTCATGACAAGTCAATCATCGGTACCAAATGGGTCTTCCGCAACAAGCTTGATGAAAATGGTAACATTATCCGCAACAAAGCAAGGTTAGTAGCTAAAGGTTATTCTCAAGAAGAAGGTATCGATTATGAGGAAACGTTCGCCCCCGTAGCTCGACTTGAGTCCATTCGTATATTACTTGACTATGCATGCTTTAAAAGATTTTAACTATTTCAAATGGACGTAAAAAGTGCTTTCTTAAATGGCTTTATAAATGAAGAAGTTTATGTCGAACAATCCCCGGGATTTTCAAATGAAGAGTTCTCAGATCATGTTTTCAAATTAAATAAAGCTTTATATGGTTTGAAGCAAGCACCTAGGGCTTGGTACGAAAGACTTAGAAAATTTCTGATAGATATGGGATTTACTACTGGAACTATTGATAACACCATATTTATCAAGCATGATGATGATCACATGTTACTGGTACAAATTTATATTGATGATATCATTTTTGGGTAGTACCAATAACCTGCTCTGCGAAGAGTTTTCTAAGTCTATGCAGCTAGAATTTGAAATGAGTCTCATGGGGGAGCTTAATTACTTCTTGGGTCCCAAAAGTTATTACAAAAGTTCGGAATGGCTGATTCCAAGGTACTGCCCACTCCTATGCACCAAACAACTAAAATTGACAGTGACGAATCAGGTACACAAGTAGATCAAACTAAGTATCGTGCCATTATAGGTAGTCTACTTTATCTCACTGCAAGTAGGCCTGATATCATGTTTGCTGTTGGTATGTGCTCTAGGTATCAATCGAACCCTAAGGAATCTCACTTGACTGCTGTTAAACGTATAATTAGATATCTTAAAGAAACCATGAATTTAGGTTTATGGTATGGAACTAGCGAAGAATTTCCTTTAGTAGGGTACTCTGATGCTCACTATGCGGGTTGTAGGGATGATAGAAAAAGTACTAGTGGAACTTGCCAGTTACTTGGTAATTCCCTTGTAACTTGGTCTAGTAAGAAACATATTGCGGTCGCCCTGTCCACAACCGGAGCCGAGTATATGGCTCTAGGAAATTGTTGTCAACAACTGTTATGGTTAAGACAAACTCTTAGCGATTACGGTCTAAGCTATGATAAGATCCTTGTTCTCTGTGACAGTACCGGTGCTATTATTATCACTAAGAATCCCGTCCATCAGTCTCGAGCTAAGCACATAGAAATAAAACATCATTTTATTCAAGATATGTTCAAAAAGGAAATACTAGCGTTGATTTCGTGGGTACCACAGATCAATTGGCTGATATCTTTACTAAGCCTCTCATAGAAAGTAGATTCAGTGATATCCGTCAGCGTTTAGGAATCTTGGAGCTAATTAAGGAAAGATGATCCCTTCTTTCACCTAAGATCTCACAGCATTATATAGACGATATCCTTCAATAGAAATCTCAAATTAGGAAATTAAAATTCTGATCCCTTCAAATCTTTTTCCAAAATAAGTCTTCTTAGCTTTTCGATTTAAGAGCCAAAATCTTCTTTCTCTCTCACACGATTTCTTTTGAATTTTAACTCACCACGTCCCATCAACCGTCTATATCTATCTATCTCTCTCTCATTTACTTCATCTTCTACCTTTCATCGTCCCTTGCTTCCTTTACCTCTGAAAACCCTAAAACAATGGTGAGAACTGTAATACCCGTAATTAAAATACGGATTAAGGCGTAATTTATTTTGTACAAATTGGATAGATGAAGTTAGTATTCAAACGGATTAAATGCAGAACGAGGAACTCGTCCAGTTAATATTTGACCCAAATAATCTCGGCCCAATTATTAAATTAAGTAGATTAGCCCAAATAAAATTTATTAAGGCCCAAATAAATTACAACTTGGCCCAAATTAATAGAAGGTGAAGATCTCATGTATTAATTATATGCCTATGTGACTACGTGAATTTCGGGGATTACGTGCCCATGTGATTTGGTGAATATTGTGCGTTAATTATGTGCTTACGTAATTTTACTCGTTTCGTGTAACCAAATATGTGCCTAAATAATAACTGAAGTAATAGGAATGTTTGAAAACATATAAAGAATTGAAGTTGGGAAAATAATATTAGTTAAACAAGAATTGGACTATAGTTGCCATTGGGCTAGGTTTAAATCCAATCTTAGACCCAAGATGATTCATAGGTTTGGCCCAAGAATATTGTAAGTGGTCCAAGATTACGAGGCCCAAGTAGAACAATAATTGAGGCCCGGAACCTTAGAAGATATTTTGGGAAGCAAAGTTCCCCGAATTAAGGAGGACCACGTCATCCTTTAAGTCCATCACATGCCAAAGCCTAAGATATTTTCTCCCAAAAATCACTAAGCATTTCCTCACTCTAAAAACGAAACAAGAGAGAGAGAGACCAAGTGAAAGCTCGACCAAAGAAGCCAAGTCGTCGAGTGAGACCAAGAGGTTTTTGGCAATGTCATCACCCCGAGTTACTTAAATCGAGCTTAAGGAAGAAAGTAAGAACCGATTTGTCACATTTAGAAACAACAAGATAGAAAAGAGAAGAGTTCGAAACAATGGCTTGAGAAGGTAAGAAATTCACGTTATGTTCTTACATTTTTAGCTTACGATTTAGGATGTTAAGTTCGGATCTTACATGTTTAAGGAGGGAGGCACACGAAATTGTACACAAACTAGTGCTTTATGTTAATTTCAGTTTTAGAGTTTTGAGTGTTTAGGGTTTACGAGGTTCACTTGATCTCCAAATTGTTCTTGGGAAAAAGGGTGTAGTTTGATCGGGAATTTAATAGCTTCGCGAATTGAAAGGTGTTTTTGGTTTCGATGGAGCTGCGAAATAATGGCCTCGCGAACCATGGTTCACGAATCCTTGATGAAAAGAAGTTCGCGAACTCAAAAAGGGATTCCGCTTGCATGGGATCGCGAAGTGAGGGTCGCGGACTCCACAAGTTGCTGACTCCGGGAAAGTCGCGAAGCCATGCAAGGTCGAATTGGCGAACCCTAGTTCGCGAACTATTACCGAAGTGCACTTGGCGAATCCGCTGCCACTTCGCGAAACGGGAGGTAATTATGTCACGAATCGAAAATCGCGGGTCAAGGGAAGTAGTTCGCGAAGTACAACATTCGGCGAACCCATGTGACTTCACGAACTCACGTCGCGAACTCGCTTCGCGATCCCTTGCATGAATTCGTGAAACAAGCTTTGAAGTGTTTCGCGAACCAAACAAACCACGAACTTCACGAATTAGGTTCGCGAACGGCAAGCTGCGAACCGAACCAGGGCTAATAAAGTTCGCGAAGTAGGTTGATTCAACAAACGAAGGTTTCGCGGGTCCAACTAAGTCGCGAATCGATGTTAATTACTAAGGGGTTCGCGAAGCATATGAGTGGTTGAGTTCGGGAAGTAGAAGTTTGCGAAGTAGAAGGTTTGCGAAGTAGAGGTTTGCGAACTAGGTTTGCGATACGAGTGAGTCCACGAAGTTTGGCGAATCCAAGGATTTCGCGAACCATGAGTAGTTCGCGAACTACATAGGATTCGCGAAGATGAAGTTCACGAACTACATAAGTTCGCGAACTATGGATTTGGTGAATCCAAGGACTTTTGCCAACCGAGTAAGTTGGCAAATCCATTGAGACCTCGCGAACTACTAATCGAGGGGCACAATTTGCGAATTAGGCTAGAATATTTGGCGACGAAATTTGGTAGAATGTTAGGCTTCGAACTAGGATATTTCACGAGTCTAATAAGTCACGTTGTTAAGTCTAGGCCTAAGGGTAAAAATGAGTCCATGAACTTCACGAACAATGGGTGATAGTATCACGAATTATATGCTAGGTTGGCGAATCGTAAGTTGTGGCGGCTGAACTATAGAACTTGAGTAAGTTTGCGAACCCTAAGAAGTACAATGAGTTCGCAAAAATATAGTTCGCAAACCTACGAAACTTCGCGAGCAAGGCAAGCTTGGCCAATCACATCACGAGTTGAACATAGGTACTTCGTGAAATATATAAGTTCGCAAAGTAGACTTGGCGAATCAAGAGGTTCGCCGACTCGGCGGCAAAGAGAGACTTCGCGAACTAAGGTAGTTCGTGAAGTGTGAGGATCAACTCGACGAAATTCACAAGCATTTCGCGAATTGGACTTCACGAACCAAATGAACTTGGCGAAGCGTATTTGAAGATATTCCACGAATTGCACAAGCTTCGCAAACTATATGTTTGCGAATCTATATTAGTGTAAAATCGTTTCCTCAAATGGCAAAGTTAGTTCGTGAGTTGTTCAAATTTCACGAGTCTAAAATCAGCTCGCAAATTAAGTATATGTCGCAAATCGCGACTTTGGAAATAATATTACACTTAGGAAATTCGAGATTTTAGCTAGTTAGGTGATTTTGATAAGAGTACTAACATGATAACTTTTATGCTAAAGGACGGGAGCTAGAAACTTCACCGAATCAGTAGCTAGTAGTCGACGGATGACAGGTAAGTGGAAATCCAACTACAACACACAACATGTGTGTATGTGCCTAAATTATGTGATTACGTGATGAGGTGCTTAGGTGCTTATGTGTATTTGTATGATATGATCCATGGTATTTGTAAGCATTATGGCATTAACGCATTATGCATATGCACGAGCATGCACGAAACACTTGGGGGTAATAAGATGATGAGCGTGCATGATTATGTCGCAAATAGCGAAAAGTAATTGTCGAGGTGAGCAATCAAGTTATAAGTTAAGTAAGGGGCGGCTTCCGGGGAACCGGGACTGCGTTGATGCGCCGTCGGCGACGTTGATGCATCGCCAGTATACGAACGACGTTGATGCGTCGGGGGATTACCATGGTTGGGTTGATGCCCTTATATCCCTGATTAGTGTGGTTGGGTTGATCCCTAATGCTTTAGTATGGTTGGGTTGATGCCCTCATACTTTGGGATGGTTGGGTTGATTGCCTTTGCGAGGGATTTTATCACGGCAGGTCATGCATGATTTTTGCTTACTGAGCCACGGAGGCTCATTCCTTTATGTTATGTGTTGTAGGTACATACGATCACGGTACGTGATCGCCTAGCCTGCGAGGCATCTTTTGAAGCTTCCGAGCGTCTTTTGGGGTGGACGTGTGTGTATGGATGACGACCTCTGAGGCCGGGCGCGTAAGACTCTTTTGCTGCGTACGTGTACACGTCCCATGGGATTAGGACTAGCATGTAATTAGGAACTCGTGTTTTTCTTTGAGCATGTAACAAACGACTTCCTTAATGAAAAAGGAAAAATTCCGTACGCATTTTCGCACGTCTTTTACATTAACTCATCGTTAGGCACTTAAGAGTACGCTAGAATAGGTGGCGATGGCTAGGTTCGCTACGAGAACGGCCGGATCTACGCACATCGACGCAGGCTCCAGCGCTGGGAAGAAGCGAAAAGAATCACCACCTAAGGAGTCACCATCCCCCACTTCGTCACCTACTTACAGAACCACCCGCTCGAAAACTAAGCCATCAGCGAACCCCTCAAAGTGCTCAAAATCATCAAAGAAATCCCAAACCGTTCACAAAGAGCCTTCTCCTAACCCTTCACCATCTCCTGATCACACCCCTGTTCGTGAAACCACTCCCCATGTCTCTCCAGTTCGTGAGCCCACTCCACAATCATCTCCTGTTCGTGAACCTACCCCACAGCCTTCTCCAGTTCCTGAACCTACTCCACAACCCTCTCTTGCTCGTGATTCCAGTCCACCTAAGCAGAGCTCTCCATATAAGGAACCTTCAGCCTCTAAGGAAGGACACTCCAGTGAAGAAGAGACAGTGGCTGATATCCTTAAAGCAATCTTTGACATCAACAAACCCGATGAGATCCCTTCTGAGGTAAAGTTTCTAGATCCCACTGCTGAAGATAACCTTAACAGCCTGTTAAATCGTTATGTTGATAGAGGCCGTGGAATCCTGTTTGCTGAGATCCCCTCTTGTACTACTCTTTCTTGGCTCATTAGATTTGGGTGGCAAAAGTTTCTTAGTATCAACATGTCCGACTACCTGAAGCTGTCAAACTCTTTTATTCCAACCTAGACTATGTAGAGGACGATTCTGATATTGTGATAACCTCCTATGTTATGGGGAAAAAATTGAGTGGAACTGTGAGAAGCTTAATGAGATGCTTGGGGTGAGTAACACTGGGCTTAGGCATTTCATTATGGGTAAGTGGTGTGAGTCTGATGAGTTCAGTCTGTCTGAGTGCACTAGAGCCTTGTGGAACAGCAATAGGAGACCTAAGTTCGCAGAAGGAATCCCGAGACGTGGTGTTTCGGGTACACACCGGGTATCCCAACGTTGAGATGCTTGATCAGTCGGCGTGACTGACATCCATAAACTTGTACTCTTGTACAAATGCTTTCTTACAATATGAGCGATGAAAGGGCTAACAATTTCATTAAAAGCAGCTCCAAAGCGCATAATTTGGAGATAAAAGAAGCCTATCCATATGAAAGACCTTTATCACCATAAAGCAAGCACGACTCAGTTTTAGATTTCTATAAAAGCAATTTCTTATTTCTAGTTAGGTAAGATGTAACGTGGCAAATGTGATTGGATTTCCGTACATTCTAAACGCATTATCCTCTGTATGGACTAAAATGATCATCAGGACGATCTTCATCTACGTCTGTTTTGCATCTTCAATTTAGCGTAGTCATCATGGCAACACACTAGAGATGTTTAATGAATATCAAGTCGTCGTGACTGATATCCATCAACTTGTACTCTTGTAAACACACTTTATTGCTATATGATCGATGAAAGGCCTTTCATTACACAGAAGTCCGAAGCGCATAATCCGGTGATAAGAAGCTAGTCAATCATGATTCATATCAAAGTCCTTTATCACCACAAAGCAAGCGTGACTCAGTTTCATATTTTTACACAAGCAATTTCATATTTCTAGTGAGGTAACAAGCTAACATGGCAACTGAGATTGGATTTTTCATACATAAACGCAATCTCCACCATATGAACGAAAGCGATCATATGGACGACTTCATATACGCTTTTTTTGCAACTTCAATTTCAGAGTCGTCATCCATGCAATGCACTTTGAAATTCTTGATGGATATCAAGTCGTGTGACTGGTTTCCATCAACTTAGCTCTTGCTACATGAGCGATGAAAGGGCTAACAATTACGTTAAACGCAGCTTCGAAGCGCATAATCTGGAGATGAAGAAAGCCAGACAATCATCCATATAAAGACCTTATCACCATAAAGCATGCAGGACTCTGTTTCATATTTCTATACAAGCAATTTCTTACTTCAGTTAGGTAAAAAGCTAAACTTGCGGTTGGGTTTGGATTTTGCCGTACATTCGAAACGAAATCTCCACCGTATGGACGAAACTGATCGTCTAGACAGCTACATCTACGTCTTTTCTGCAATATTTTTAGCACCGTCATCAAGGCAGCACAATTCGGATTCTTGATGGAAATCAAGTCGTCGTAATTGATATCCATAAACTTGTACTCTACTACAAAACGCCTTTCTTATTGAATGAGCGATGAAACGGCTCACAATTCCAGTAAACGCAGCTCCGACGCATAATCTGGAGATTAAAGAAGCCAGTTAATCATTATCCATATCGAAGACCTTTATCACCATAACGCAAGCAGGACTCAGTTTCAGATTTCTAAAAAGCAAATTCGTATTTCTAGTTAGGTAAGATGCATTTAATTGGGATTGGATTTTGCCATACAATCTAAACGCAATCACCTCTATATGGACGAAACTGGTCCTGTAGACTACTTCATCTACGTCTTTTTTTCAACTTCAATTTTAGCACCGTCATCAAGGCAGCACACTTTGAGATGCTTGATGGATATCAAGTCGGCGTGACTGATATCCATAAACTTGTACTCTTGTACAAACGCCATTCTTACTATGTGAGCGATGAAAGGGCTAACAATTTCATTAAACGCATCTCCGAAGCGCATAATCTGGAGATAAAGGAAGCTAGTCGATAATTATCCATATCAAAGACCTTTGTCACCATAAAGCAAGCATGACTCAGTTTCATATTTCTATACATGCAATTTCTTATTTTCAGTGAGATAAGAAGCTAACCTGGCAATTGGGGTTGGATTTTGCGATCCTCCTCAATAACATAAACGAGGCGCTACGAAGGTAATGCTGAAAAACCAGATAAAAGAAACGCTGATGAAAAAAATGTTTCTTTAACAGTTAAACGAACACACCATAACAACATACATACCTCGAACATCGTATTCCACATCGTCGAACACCATGACCTCCATTGCCCTGGTTTGAATTGTCTTCAAAATAATTTGATTACCTATGATACTCAGCTTGCCAATGATGACCTGCGTCATGATAAGCATGCGCTATCTGAATGGAACATAACTTGACACATCGCGGCTTGTACCACAAGTTCTGTGGTGAGGGAGTAGGGGTGTTCAAACGGTAATTACCGTACCGTACCGAACCTTCGGTAACCAAAACTTTCGGTTATAAAAATCACAAACCGATACCAAACCGAAGTTAATCGGTTCGGTTCGGTAATTACCGAAATATTTCTGTTATTTTCGGTAAATAACCGAAAAACCGAACTAATTTAAAAAAAAAAATTAATGTTTATGAAATTAGATATATTTAATTCTTCATATTTTATTTTTTCGTATTTTTAAATCATCTTTCCTATTTTTTATTACTTTTTTCTTATTTTTCCTATTTTTTATTATTTTTTCTTACTATATTTTTATGTTTAAGTGTATATATATTATTATATATATTATGTATAATATATATTTCATTTATTTTATATTATTATATATATTTCGGTAATTCGGTTTTTTCGGTAACCGAATTACCGTACCGAAATTACTGAAAAATTTCGGTTCAAATGTTTGTATACCAATACCAAACCGAACCGAAATTTCGGTATTCGGTTTTTACCGAACTTTCGGTATCGATTCGGTACGGTTGGTTTACCAACTTTTGAACACCCCAATGAGGGAGTTCCAGCCTTCCCAAAATTTTCCAAGAAATGTGGCATCAATCTCGCTAGTTCATATGGGTTAACAACTAACAAACCAAATTTAACAGCTACCAAAAACAAGAGGTTCAAGGAAAAAAAAGGCTCATTTACTAACCTTTCGGCCCGCTTCTCATTAGCAAATGTATAAAGCTTGAGGAGCCTTCGTTGAGACATCCATCCGGCTCAACAATGCCACAGCCGCTCAACTAGTCTTTCCAGACCCACAGGGGCACCGTGCTATGTTATAAGCATCAGGCGTTGATATTGTTGGAAACAAATTTCTTGAATTTGCATTTCATGTTTGATTAAGTGAACCTTCTTGCAGATGAATATAAGACATCCCCACATGGAACCTGGTTAACATTTATCAGTTTAAGACTGCAACTGAGGCCTGTATCAAGAAGTTAAAATAAGTATCACCCTAGATTACGACAATCCCAAAATTTAAAAATCTTAATTTTCGAACTAACTTTCGAAAATCTCAATTTTTGTTGGAACTATTTTATTGTATTCAATTAATAGAGGTGTCTTAGTCTTGATATGCAAATGAGTAGTTTTGGGCTAAATTGTAATTAGTCATTGTATAGGACTACTTGTGTAAATATACCACAATAGGTAGTATATATAAGTGAACTCCTTAGAAAACTAGGAGTGCGCTTTTTATGGTTTTGAGATCGGTAAATTAGAATTGGAAAATTAGAGAGAAGATTTTAGTGCCTTTGTGTTCTTCAACGTCATTTCTTCTCAAACCTCAACTTAGGTAAATCTCAAGCGTAAGTGCTCGAAATTCTCAGATTTACTATCCGATTCTTTGTAATTCGATCTAGGTTGGATATCTGGGGTCCTAACAATTGGTATCAGAGCTAAGCGTGTTAGGATTTGGACTGAATTTTTTCGATTTTTTGAATCCGTTTTTCACTATTCACGCGGCACTGTTCATCGCTGATTTTCAATATTATTTTTCTTAATTCGGCTTGTTTTGATGTTATTGAGGTTCGATTCTGTGTTTCTAACTGATCTGAGCTTGTTTTCGTTCGATCGAACCACACATGTTAGCGAATTTTGAAGTTTAGATTAAAAAGTGTTCTTCGAGTTCTTAATCCGATTTTTCAAAAATCGAACTGGCTTTGATTATGCTGAATTGAGTGTTAGAACTGTTATTCTATTCAATCAATAACCCATGCTTAATTTGCATTGTTAATTGTTTTGGATTGAATTCTATGTTTGTAAGCTTCAGTAATTTTCGACACTACTGTTTGAAAATAGTTATCCATCGAGAAATTGATTAAATCTCTTTTACGATTGAAAATAATTAGCTAGCTGTCCATCGCAAATTGTAATTGAACTATGTGCTTTCGAATAACTAATGATTGAAAAAATTTGCTATCGAAAATAGTGCATGATCGAAAAATTTTAATGATCGCAAAACCAATAGAAAACTAATAACGACAAAAGAAGTCATCGAATAACTCTCTTAGGCACCGATCGAAAAACTATCTTATGCATAATCATTGCATTATCATTGCTTTCCCTCTATCATCATTACATAATCATTAGTCAAACATTTGTTGTGATCGCAGTTATACAAACTAACCTACAATACTTTTGAAAAGCATCGAAAAACTATTTCATACCATTCTGAAATTTTTTTTTCTATTGCCAGCTAAAAACTCATTCAAAATTCTTTCAGTAGTTATAATTACCTAATTGCCATTAGAGAGTCAGTTTTCGATACTGAATATTACTACAGTGCCATAGAGAATTTGATTCGAAGAACATTTTAATCGAAAAACATTTTATCCGAAAAACTTTTAATCGAAAATATTTTAGATCCAAAACAGTGCTCTACATACATCTTCATTCGAAAAACGGTGACATTCAAATTGGCACATTATAGTAAAAGTTTTTGATAATTCTTCTGAAGTATTCTAAATCAACTTAAAACTTTTTGGTAAAACACCCGAAGGTTTTCGATCAATATTTTCGATACTTCACAAAATTTCTCAACTAAATGAAAACTTTTCGAAACTGAAATTTTAAAAGCCAAAAATTTTAATCAACATTAAAACAAAATTTCAAATCCATAAAACACGTTAACGATCAAATACCCAACCAAAATTTAAATAAAAAAACGGAAACCTACTTGATTACTCGATCCGACGACTCTCGACATTGATGAAGAGCTGAAGGAGTTGGGGCATTACGATTAATTGAGAAGGAGTTAAAGAAGAAGTCCACAAAGACCAAATCAAGCTCAAAGAAGCAAGAGACTACGAACTCCGAACAAACGACCCGCCTGGCTTTGATGGCATACCACGAAGATGAAACTCACACATCCTCTAATGAGGCAGTGATTCCTAACTCGACATTATTAGACTTGTTAGAATCCTTACAAACTAGGTATGCTAACATGAAAAATGAGCGGAAAAGTACAAGAGAGTTAGAGGACAAATTAACTGAGTTTAGGAGGAAATAGCTAATCTCGAATCTAAGCTTAGGAGCTCTAGTGCGAAAATAGAAGAATTATCTAATAGACCCAATATTAGCGAGACTAAGAATAGTCCCTTAGAGAAGCATAGTGCGGTAGTAAAAGAATTAGAGGACAGGCTAGCCAACAACTTTAATTGTTTACTTAAGAGCTTAGATGAGAAATGTAGCCTTAATTGTAGATTGTCGAATGCGAATGAGAAAGTTGCTAATCTTCAAGCACAATTAGAAAAATCTAATTCCAGAATTAGTGAACTAACAAAGAACTTAAGTGCCTGTGAAGCCGAAAAGCATACGGCTCTAAATAACTATGCTTTCTTAGGTGAAGAACGTAGGAAGCTCTATTCTAAGATTAAACAATTAGAATATCTTCTTGCGACCTCTAAGACCATGGAAGTAAAATCCCGTTATTCTGAAATTCTTCTTCCGTCGATATACCTCCTATTCTTAAGAAAATAGAGAATTTAAATTCTACATTAGAAACGGAAAGAAAGAATTTTAAAGCAGAAAATGATGCGCTTTTATTGGAAATATCTAATCTCAAAACTTCCTTACAAGAAAAAATAATTTTAAAGCAGATTAAGAAAGAAAAAGAGCCCTTGAGCACCAATAATTCAAATTTTCTTACACATAAAGCCGTTACTTCTACTGATTTGTTAAAGCCTATCAATTTTAGAAATACAAATTTTGAAAGTGGCTCTTCCTCAGGAAGGAAAAATTTTCACGAAAACAACTTCAAGTTCTAGCGCACAAACTTCATCGTGTGCTTCAAATGATTCTACTAATTTTCATTTAAAAAGACTACACTTGAAAATAATTTTCTAAATTCTTATTCTCATTCTAATGTGAAAAATGTGCATTGTCCACGTAGGAATTACGACACTTCTACTTTACATGATTATCATTCTAGTTGCTCGTATTCTTACATGAAGTATCCAGCCAAAGTTCGTTCCGATAAGCATTTATTACGACTAGGTACCGAGAAGACATTTACAAGTACACATTCTAGGAGCACATATTCACATGCTAGAATTACTTATCCGTGTAAATCAAGCAAAAATGTATTCCTAAGTCGGATATCAAGTTACGAAGTCCTAGTCAAGTATGGATTCCTACGACTACATCATCGACCAACTTAGGCTCACACTCTGATTTTACACGATTTGCGACTAACTCGTTTGCTACTAACAAGGGAGGATCCATACGACAATGGGTACCAAAGTCCCAATAGTTTTGCAGATTTCCCTCATGTATGGTACTCCAATGATAGTTGCTCCACATACATGATCCAGGGGAGCGGCAGAGCAACTACAATAATTCCCTACCTACGCGAAAACTCGGTGACAAAATTTCTTACTCATTTTTTTCTAGTGCTGAAATTTTAGGATAAGTCACAATGAATTTCTTAGGGATTGCAATGGCACATTATGCATTTTAGCTGAAATGCTAAATGCCAATATTTTTTCGCATTTTACGCATATAGCTACAAAAAAAAAAAACTAATCTCTTCATGCATTTTTTCTCTTTTTATTCTCATGCATCTTCATTTTTTTCGAAATTAAAAAAATAATAATAAAAATAATACAAATACAAAATTTCATGCATTTATTTATTTCCTTTATCATGTTGAAATCCGAATTTCGAATTCCTAACATTTGACAAACAGTGAATTAGGATTTGAAATTACGATTTTGAAGTTCGTAATTTAAAATCAAGCTATTTCGTTCAAATACACTAATCCAAACGCACCCTTATACAATTTCAAAGAAAAGGACAAGTTAATTGAACGGCACCATTACTTTGCCATGTGCCTTTGTGAGGAGTAGAGGTGTCAAAGTGGCCCGTGGCCCGCCCCTCCCCGCTAAAGTGGCGGGTTGGGCTGAGCTTTTTTAGGCCCGCCACGGCGGGCCTAAGCGGGCCAGCGGGCCTAAGCGGGCCAGCTATTTATAATATATTAAATAAATATATATTATTAAAAATACTAAATATAGAAAATAAAACTAAATTAATTAGATAATATAATTAATTAATTAGATAATATAATTAATGTCATTAATTACGTATCATTAATATCATATTTATTCATAATTTATTAATAAATACCATAATTAAATAAAAGTTATTACTAAACTAAAATTTTATATTAAACTAAAAAATAGAAAGAAAAAAATTAGTGAGATGGGGCGGGGCGGTCCCCAGTTTTTTGGCGGGCCAGCACGGCCCGGCCCGCCAAATTGTCAGTACTAGTGAGGAGAACGCTGGCCCGGCCCGCCAAATTGACAGTACTAGTGAGGAGAACGGTTTTAGCAGTAATATTAATATTAAAAAGGTGTGTATTACATATCATGTTGTACCTCACGCCTCTTGGTGAATATAGAAACTATTGCTTCTAAGTAAATTAATACTCTCTTTTTTAACTGGTCGACTTCATTCTGTATTGTTACGGGTGACCTTGATAAAATAATCATCAACATTCCAAGATGAGAGCCGTGTGAGAACGGAGGAAAATGCAAAATGATTTTTGCATGTTTTTTTTTTGGGTAATTACTTTTCAAATTTGTGGGTTATGAAGAACGGCTACGCATCGATGGTCAAATCGTGTGCTGGATTATTATTCTTATGTTCACACATAAGAAATCAGTGCGACGGCTCCGCTATAAATACCGGAGCTTGGAGCAAAGGAAAATACACCACCACAACAAATAAATCTTCTAGCAACTCATTTTATTCTCGGTAACTCATCTTTGATATATCCTCTTTACCAGGTATACATGTCTGTAATATCTCCACATAATAAAGAAGTTCTACCCTTCAACCCATGGACGTAGGTCATTCTGACAGAACCATGTAAATTCTCGTGTTCAGTGTCCAAATTTATTTCGTCTCGCTTATTTATTATCGACGTTTTCGGGCAATTATATTATCGGGAAACAAAATACCCTAACGTATATTGTACTTTTCGAATGAATTCGTATAATAGGAAGGTTGAAGAATCCTAGTACGTATTTATAAGGTTTTTTTAAAAACGTATTATTATATAAGTACAATATTGTTAGTTAGAAAAGTACAAAACCTTTCATTTTTTGTTAACCAGTTCTTTGGGCCAAAAGAACTAAAAAAACGGTTTTGCATTGGTCAAAAAAGCAAAACGAAGAATTTTAAAATTTTGAGCGCCAATAGTTAGAGAATGATTGTGATAAGTCGGCACCGTAAATTTGTCAATATACAATATTGAATGTTATTTAGGCGAACCTGCCCTGTCATGTTACTATATGAAATATTATTAATATTAAGGGCGATATGCGTTTAAATACCTCTTAGGATAAAAATGTTTAAAATCAGTACCCTGTCGAATAAAAATGTTTAAAATCAGTACCCTGTCAGATATATTTTATATTGAAGTACCCTTTTCAAAACAAATTTTATACTTAGATACACATTTAACTAAAAAGACAATTGTGTCCTTACTTCATTTATTATAGGGGCGTTTCTATATCAGGCTCCTTCATAAGTTCCCTTTTGAGTTCAGGCCCCCTTCACATTATATATAGTTTTAAGGACCAAGTATAAATTGGTACCAGAAGTGGTATATATAGTTTTAAGGACCAAGTATATATAGTTTTAAGGACCAAGCTGAATCTCAGTATTATTTTCGGCGGAAACTTTTATGTAGTATAAATTGGTACCAGAAGTGGTATGATAATGGCATAAAGTGGTAAGACAAACGCATAAAGTGGTGTAATAGTGGCATAAAGTGGTATCATGTACGCGTTTGTTGTTTTTCCTGCAAAACTTAGTGTTTTATGACAGTACAGAAGTGGTATGATAATGGCATATGTTTTCAAATGTTTCATTTAGGAAAATCTGATTTTCGAAATTTTCATGTCGATTTGC
>JAPQWV010004560.1:0-2500 GCA_027422505.1 Craterostigma plantagineum
GACCATGTTAGAATCGTATCAATTAGCATACACTAACATGAAACGTGAGTAGAAAAGCGTAAAGGCAGTAGAGAAGAAACTAGTCAAATCTCAGAAGAAAATTACTAGTCTCGAAAGGAGCTCTAGTTCAAAAATAGAAGAACTTACTAAGAGCTTACATTCTAGTGAGACTACAAAACCTCAAATAGAGCAGCATGATTTAAAAGTTAAAGAATAAGAAGACAGACTAGAAAATAACTATAATTGCTTGGTTAGAAATCTCAATGAGAAAGCTAACCTCAATTGTAGGTTAACAGAAGCAACTACTAAGATCACCAACCTAGAAGTCGAATTAGATAAATCCAATACTAAGGTTTGTGAACTTAAGAATGATCTAGACGCCTGTAAAGCCGCCAAATTGACGGTAGAAAAGAACTTTGCGCTATTAGGATACGTAAGAAGTTATACGCTAAAATTAAAAAAATTAGATCTTATAGTAAAGAAGGGACAATCTGAACATACTATATTTTTGAACCAGCCCAAGGACTTAGAATTTTATGATTATAAGTATGGCTTAGGCTTTGAGAATCCATGCCACTTAAAGAAAGTTGACTGTAAACAACTCTACGATGTCAAATACATGGGTCTCGGACTAACCTCTCACATGGCTTTTACTGGGGAAGAGGAAACTTATGAATTAGAAGAAGCCAAGAGAAAAGCCAAACCAAGGCTGAAATTCCCTTTTGCTATGACGAACTGAATCAAAGCAACGACACTGGGAATCTTCCCAAGGGTTGGAGCATTGAATCAGTTCAAATTCTTGAAGATCATTCTAACAATAAGGAAGCTCAATCTCATCATTCTGAAAATTCTCTCTATATAACCCTATTATTGGGAAAATAGAAGGGTTGAGAGTTACTTTCGAAAAAGAAAGAGAGAATTTCGAAGCTGAAAAGAAAAAATTCCTAAAAGAGATGGAACATCTGAAAGCTTCTGCCATCCCGCAAGCCTCACGCATCTCCATCAACCAAAAATATCATTCTGAAAAGCGTGAAGAAAGAAAATTCAAAATCTAATCCTCTTTCGCTTACGTCTACAAGGAGCGTATGGCGCGCATTATAGTCGAAGGCGGGAGTGTCTAGTTTAAAAATAGAGAAGGAGCCCGTATTTGAATGCATTTAAGAAAATATCTCCTCCTGTACAAATAAAAGACACTCGTAGAAATAGACACGTTTCTTCTGTTCAAATAATTGCTTCTACTTGTACTCTTCCGCCGACCACTTTAGAGGCACAAATTTCGAAACAGACTCTACTTCAGTAATAAAAACTAATCATTCTAACACAAATGCTTCTAGAAAGACCCGTAGGAAACAAGATCCAGCCATAAAGAAAGCATATGGCGCTATTCGTGCTTGTTCTCACCTAAGGTATCCCGTTAAGATCGAATCCCCCAAGCACCTTAGGAGACTATCCAATGAAAAGATCTTTTCCACGCTCAAGCCTACTACAGCATTTGTCCAAGCTGAAAAATCTTCCCTGCAAGGTTCAACCCAAATGGGTTCCTAAATCACCGCCGAAAAAGACGAAAGCCAAAAAGGCTATGCCGTCTACGAAGGGCAAACCCACCTCAACTCCTTCGCGATTGACTTGGGTTGTTAAAGCTCCTACTAACACAAGTTTAGGAACCGTATCTGAACCTAAGAAAAAGCTGCTAATCTGAGAGGACCCATTTATAAGTGGGTACCTAAAGCTCTTTAATTTGTTTTTGCAGAGTCCATCATGTGTGGTACCTTGACTCTGCTTGTTCCACACACATGACGGGAATACAAGACCTGCTGAGCAACTACAAAGACCGACCAAATGGAAAAGTCAGATTCGGGAACAACGACCCATCCCCCATTCTAAGATTTGGGGATATCATTCTGGAAAATCTGACAATCAAAGATGTCTCATACGTCGAAGGTCTCCGCCATAACTTGTTCAGCATAGGCCAATTCTGTGACAAAGGATTCCAGGTGGTCTTTCATGGTGACCGCTGCAGAATATTGGAGAGTCAGAACAAAGAACTCCTCCAAGGAGTTCGTAAATTCAACCTTTACACGATTAATCTGACGTCCGTGCGGTCCACGACTGTTGTTTGCCTCATCTGCCAAACTATAATTCAGAGGAACAACTTATGGCATCAATGTGTGTCTCATCTAAACATCAAAGCTCTTCAACGACCATCCACGAAAAAGTTGGTTCATGGTCTACCCACCATCATTCTACAAAAAGAGCATCAATGTTCGGCATGTCAACTAGGAAAAATAAAGCGAGCGTCTCATCACGTCAAACTAGTTGCCTCTACTTCACGTCCTTTGGAATTGCTACATATGGACCTCTGTGGACCAATGCAGTTGGGTGAAAGTACGTACTAGTTATCGTTGACGATTACTCTCGCTACACGTGGATGAAGTTCCTCCGAACTGAGGATGAGACAGGGGACTTGATAATTAGTTGCCGGAGAAAAGGAAAACGACGA
>JAPQWV010004560.1:7500-12500 GCA_027422505.1 Craterostigma plantagineum
GTTAGAATAGAAGTTAAGGAGGGGATTTATGCTCGTCGTGTCCTTTATATGGACATCATAGGCCGGGGGACTATTCCATTGACCCGTACTGATGAGAATTTGACTCCACGAGAAATTGAACAAAAAGCCGCATAATTGGCCTATTTCTTGCGCGTACCAATTGAAGTTTTTTAAGAAAAGGAATTGAGGAATGCTTTCTCAACAGGAGGGAAAGATGAAAGAATCCTGTTTTTCTATAACATAACTTAAGTTGCGAAAGAAAGAGATTTATCTTTTTTTTTTCCAATGTTTGTTGGAAGTGATACTTTAAGATGCAAATAAATCTTGTAAATTATTTCCTTTTTAGCAATCAAACTTTTTATTATCCTTTCGTTTGTGTTTCTTACTAAACAATCATGGATTTTCTTAATAATGATAACTGGCCTCATTCCTAAACAAGATATTGAGGAATTGTCCATACGTAAAATCATAATTCTTTAGCCTTTTCCACCGAAAAGGGGAATCTTGTGTTACAATAGAAGCAGAAGTGATGTGGATTATTCAAGAATCGAAGTCGATTTGCTTTAGAAAAAGAAGATATTAATGAACTTCTATGAAATGGTTTCACGGGATTCAGCCAATTGTCTTAATTGTGGAATATCATTGAGAAATAGGAATCCGCGTTATCAAAGGATTTCCTGCGATCATTTCTAGTATGGAATGAGTCAATCATCCATTTTGGTATCTTATTGAATTTTATTGACTAAATGTATCTAGGGAATAATCGCTCCAAAGCGAATTTTCCCTAGATACATACGTCGTATTATTTCAGAATAGAATCAAATTAAAAAAGACCTAAAGTTATGGATTTATCAATAGGTTGTGTTGCACCAATACCCAACCAAAGAGCAACTGCAGTACCAATCAAAAAGACGATTGTCGCTACTGGACAGCGAAATGGATTTTGGAATTTATTAACATTCTCTAAAAAGGGCACTGTTAATAATCCGGCAGGAACTGAAACCATTAAGAGAACACCCAATAACTTATTTGGCACTATACGAAGTATTTGAAATACGTGAAAGAAATACCATTCAGGTAATATTTCCAAAGTAGTTGCAAATGGATCTGCCGGTTCACCAATCATTGATGGTTCTAGAACCGCTAAGCCTACATTACATGCAATAGTTCCTAAAATTACTACTCGAAAAATATATAAAAGATCGTTGGGCCATGCGGGTTCTCCGTAATAATTATGACCCATACCTTTAGCCAATTTAGCTCTTAATACAGGATCATTCAAATCAGGCTTTATTGTTACTGGGATAGGTGAATTCTTATAGATTCATCCCCCGACGGAACCGGACATGATAAGTTTTTATCATCCGGCTTGAGCAAGACTCAAAAGAACCAAATGAATCCATAAAAAAATTGTGTGTTGGCTACATTTACACATGAATCTGAATGATATTAAATTTGACTCTTTTTCCAGAATTTCAACTTTCCATTGCCAAGAAGTTGGTTGTAAGTCTAAATAAATACTCAATACCCAAGTTGGCTTAAAAGGTTGATCATATCATGATCAAGTGCTTTTTGGGTCGTCTCATACTTTACGATTACTATGTTATTTCCAAATATAGTTGTAGATAAACACACAAAAGGTTTACTTGTTACTAATTTAGTCTAGCCCATATTTTTCTTTAGATCTCTTGTTTCACTCCGATAGTATTATTGATTATATGAATGCATAGGAAATGAACGCATTTCTATACTATTTAATTATAAGTATAAGTAGGAAATTAAATAATTGAAATAGATAAAGTAAAATAGAATTTCCTCTATTTCACTTATTTATACTAGATCATTATACTAGATCTTACGGAGCCTGCTCATGTACAACATGATTCGGATCTGATCATAGAAAAGATTCTCTTCAAGCGAACCAGCCTATCTTCTGTATAGGGGTTTACACAGTGGTTGGAACAAAGACACATTTGGTTGTGAATTCCAATGTGACAGACATATATCTACACAGACTAATCAATAGTTCAAGTCACACACTCCCATAATCTATTTTCTCTTCGGAGGATTCCCCTCACCTCCACTATATTCTTTATTTGACACAATTAGTTGAAGGGAAATATCCAAATCCATGGATTATTTTTTCAATAATCCATAATTGTAGCAATAAAATCCTATTATTCCTCCTCTAAGTGATAAATGATTGATTACAAATATCTATTATATATCTATTTTCTTTATAAAGGACCAGAAATACCCTGTGTACGTATCATTGGAAAATGCATTAACATAAATACAGCAGTAAGAAGCGGCAATACAAAAGTGTGTAAACTATAAAAACGTCAACGTGGATTGTCCCACACTAGCACTTCCGCGTAATAATTATACCAAAGGTCGATCCTATTACAGGAATAGCCTCAGGTACGCCTGTTACAATTTTCACTGCCCAATAACCGATTTGGTCCCAAGGTAAGGAATAACCAGTTACGCCAAAAGATGCGGTCAATACTGCCAAAACCACACCTGTAACCCAAGTCAATTCGCGAGGTTTTTTAAATCCACCGGTCAGATACACACGAAAAACATGTAGAATCATCATTAGGACCATCATACTTGCCGACCATCGATGAACTGATCGGATTAACCAACCAAAGTTAGCTTCCGTCATTATGTATTGCACAGAGGCAAAAGCTTCAGTAACGGTCGGACGGTAGTAAAAAGTCATAGCAAATCCTGTAGCTACTTGTACTAAAAAACAAGTAAGCGTAATTCCCCCTAAACAATAAAATATATTGACACGGGGCGGAACATATTTACTAGTTATATCATCCGCAATCGCCTGAATCTCGAGACGTTCTTCGAACCAATCATAGACTTTATTGAGATAGATGAAAATACCCCTCTCAGAACCATATATGAGACTTTTATCTCGTACAGCTCAAGTAAAAACACCCAAATAATAGTGGATATGAAATAGAAAGTTTGAAACTTCTTACATCTTTTATTAATCTTTTCATTTTAATAGTAAATTCTTCTTAAAAAAAAAAAATAGAAAGCTTTTCTTTGTGCTGATAATACCAAAACATCAAGTTGGCTCAATCGTCTTTATATTGATACTTACGGGCCTCTTGAATCCTCTCTTTACCTATTCATTTTTCTTGATTTTGTTTTTGTCCAGAATGTGGCTTTTTCCTTTCTTTATTATCAAATTGATAGGAATTCTCTTGTTAAGACCCTATGAATCAATTAAAACCTTAGATTCATACTAGAACCACGATGATTCAATAAAAAATCATAAGCTAAGCCAAGAATTCCCTGAGTAAGAACCATTGGATCATCACATATTCCATGAATTAGATAAAATGAAAACAAAAGAAAGATTTTTCTTTTGTTTTCAAACTATTTGAATTTTTTTTTGGAGTCCAGATATGAGGTCGAATATTATGTATGAATCATAGTTCCAATATTTCTTAATCTAGTTCATCTCGTTCGTGTTCCAGATACTCGAATAAATATCCGACGAAGTATAACCATCTCTATCAAGGTGACAGATCTGTTCTCTGTACTATCAATAGAATCCATTCTAACAAGTCACACACTTATATTCCGGAAATACAGAAAAAAAAGAAAAATTCCACGATCGAACTACCAAAATAGAATAGGCCACGCCATAAGACCGAGTTCTAACTTATTTTTTTTATTCAAAAGCTAAATTTTGTGGTTCTTTTTAATTCATGGAAATCTAATAAAACGGAAGAATTATAAATCTCCAAAATAATAGATAGAAATACTGCAAATAGAGCCATTGCGACACCCATCAAAGGAGTCGTTCCCCACCCCGGAGCTACTTTACCATATTCCGAATTCAATGGTTTTAATAAACTCCCTACATTAGTTTGTCTTGGGCCAGATTCCGAACTGTTCTCAACAGTTTGTGTAGCCATAAATCCTATTGTATTCATTGAGATTTGTTGACTTTGTATATTATTCCGTTGTAAATAAACGATCTTATGGTAGATCCATTGGGGTCTTGAAATTATATAATCATAATGGAAACAGCAACCTTAGTCGCCATCTTTATATCTGGTTTACTTGTAAGTTTTACCGGGTACGCCTTATATACCGCTTTTGGGCAACCGTCTCAACAACTAAGTGATCCATTCCAGGAACACGGGGACTAATTGAAGAAATGAGCCTCCCCGAGCCTCCCCAATTGGGGAGGCTCATTTCTTCAATTGAGATAATGAAAAATGATTTCACTTTTTAGTTGAAATTTTAGGCGGTTCTCGAAAAAAGATAGCGAAAAAAATTATCCCTAGAGTCGAGACTAAAAGGAATGTATAAACCAATGCTTCCATAGATTTGATCGTGGTTTAAAATTATAGCTTCCCTAACCTGCTTCTTTTTTTCTTTTTTTTTTTGTAGAATAATCTTGAAAGAGCAGGAGTCCAAAAAGCGGTGATTCAAATTAACTCTGGTACTCTATGTAAGTCTATGTAAAATCTCACAAAAAAAAAAATAGAGGCGAAAGAGACCAAAGTATTCTTGTATCAAGCTGTCTGTCTTCTTGTAGTCGGATCCCCAAGTTTTTGGAATGTTCCAAACTCTACTTGAGCATCCAAATCTGGGTCAATACTAGCAAAAACATCTCTGAACAAGGTTCTAGCACCATGCCAAATGTGTCCGAAGAAGAATAGCAAAGCAAACGAAGCATGACCAAAAGTAAACCAACCCCTTGGACTGCTACGAAAAACACCATCGGATTTCAAAGTAGAACGATCTAATTCAAAAATTTCACCCAATTGAGCGCGTCTAGCATATTTTTTCACAGTAGCAGGATCACTATAACTGACCCCATTGAGTTCGCCGCCATAGAACTCAACGGTTACACCTACTTGTTCAATACTATACTTCGATTCTGCCCTTCTAAAAGGAACATCAGCTCTAATAATTCCGTCGCCATCTACCAAAACAACTGGAAATGTTTCAAAAAAAGTAGG
>JAPQWV010004560.1:17500-28819 GCA_027422505.1 Craterostigma plantagineum
TACCTCATCAGACACCGAGTCCGATGAAGCGATCCAACTCATGATACGGACCCCAAGGCGGTTAAGTATCCAACTGGAGTCCCTCTTCACATCCGTCACCACCACATTAGACACAGAGCCAGTCATCACTCCAAGTGCTGGGGCCGAAGTCCAGCTTCCAATCATTACCGGCCCAGTCCCAGCAGTGTCTGATACGCAGGTTCAATCTGAACCTGCAACGACACCCACAGAGGAGAATCTCCAAGATTCGACTCAAGGATTGGGTGGAAGTTTCGAACAGTCACAACTCAAGTGACTACGAGCCACTTGAGGAGCCGGTGTCTGCTCAAGGGTTGTCAACAGGCGACATTGGTCGATCTGGTCCTTCAACGACGGAGGCATCCGTCTCATATGTGACTGTATATCGTCTATAAGCCGTTCCCTCCGCAGCACTAAGTTCTTTTGAAGACAAAATTATGGAGAGCGTGCGAAATGCCATCGAGACGTCCCGCCAAGATTGTGGAAAAGCACCCGTCTTGGAGCCGTCTTCATCACAACCTATCCTCACACACACTCAACCCACACAACCCTTTCCAATCGCCACACCCACAAATAAATATTATCGTCGAAAGTATATCCGCTATCCCCTTAATTCACTAACGGTAATTCCTCGAAGTTCACTAAGTAATATTTTCTTAAATTCACCAAAAATAATCCTCCCATCCTCTAATTCTATCCTAAAATAAATCTAATCACCTCGAAAGAATTTAAATGTTAAACTTCATAAAATATATTCATGTCGAAACTTTAGAAGCTCAAAACCCTAAAATACCGAAAATCCCTAAAATGCGGAAAACCCTAAACTTTAAGCATTCAAGCACCTTAGATCTCTATTAAAACATAGAAAAGCTTTCAGAGATTTAATATATTAATATTCAAAATCAAAGCATGTGCAAACATCACATTGCCGAAACATTATAAGGGTAGCTTCGAAAACTTTAAGTGATATTACCGAGATCTTTCATCCATTAAATAAAACCGAAATCTTTTAACATATCACACTCAAACCATAAATTTTATGCATGTGTTATACTATTCACTTGTAAACCACCAAGGACTATTCTATATTTTTCAAACTAATCATATATAATTAACAAAGTAAGTCGACCCTCCGGAAATTAGAACAATAACATATTGCTAACCCCAAGACAATAATCACGTACACTTCACCCAATTCACTCATACAATAATCACGAAAACTAACCCCAAAACAGCATCACGAAACTTAATTTAATTCACTATGACCACCTATTCATCCACTATATTTACCAAGAACTAGATAGCACCGTAAGCATATACTAAACGAATTACTTATGAAAGTGCCGAAAACTATCATATCCCAAACTATGTCAAACCCTAGTTCTTAAATCGAAAACTAACCTTACAAACACTAATCCCTTCTTAATATAGCTATTTCAAAAATCTAGCAAACCCTAAAACATAAATCACGAAAATCACATCACATAACTTGCTCTAATCAAACATTAAAAATCACATAAACCACTTATGTCCACATACTTCATGTATTTTATCCAACACATCGAAAACACATAAAACGCAAATATGTTTACGTGTTGTAGATGAAATCTTCACCTACCTCACGTCCAAATTTAGCTGTTTGAATTTCTTAACTTTGTCCGAATCTTCATCCCAGTTGAAGTTCTCCTCCTTTCTATACATTTCCTCTCTGTTCTTTTATTGTTAGTTCACCAGGGTTTTTCGTAGGTGATACATAGATATATAAGGCTTGGTACTTTTATATGAGATGTGACTAGTAGGTGATCTATTTTTTTCCCCCTTGATTATGTAAAGAAAATCGTCCTCTATGCTTACTATTTTATTGACTTCCATACCTTTTTGTTATATTAAATGACTCATGTAATATAATACTCTAAATTATATTTAATGTGATGATTATTAAATATTAAAGATTAGGGTATAAGGTGTAATGACCTTTCAATCTGCTCCTAAACATTACACCCTTTAGAAGAGACATATATGTTGAAAAGACATGCCCTTTTAAGTTAAAGGGTCATGGCTTTTCGTGAGCATCTCTTCATTAACTATAAAAAGGGACTCTTGTATCTTAGTCTCAATCATCGGAGATATACATAAAATCCAAGGAAGCAGAGAGAAGAATAAGAAGTCATTTTTCAACACCCGTCGAAGATATCAAGATTAAAGCATATGGATTCAGGTTAGTTCTTAGTTGGTTTGCTTGATTAAATCAAATCTGTATTATGGTATTCTGGGGTTTCTAAACATTAAATAATTGTTTGGAAATTAAAAACTCTAACAGTTGGTATCAGAGCCATCATAATACTTTTGATTTATCACTTGAGTTCTGCATACTATTTATGTGAATCTGTTAATCATGAAATCGAATTCAACTCGTATATACGAGGTAAAGAAATGAGCGTACGAAAGATGTTGATGTTTCACGATTTCGTTATTATTATTTCATATCGTAGAATGTCTCCTTTTCGCTGGTTTAGGGCTTCCATTTCAGATTTTGTTTTAGTTATTTATTTTATGGACTACTGTTATTTGATGTGTCTATATTGAGTGAAAAGGTTAGGTTGTGCTCTCGTACATGGTTTACACTAACATTTGAATAGTCTGATATGTTATCTCTGATAAACATCTCTAAATATTCATGCTTGAATGATTAAAGTTGACATGACATTCAATTAATTATGCATTCATGTGTTCTCAACGGATGATAAGTGTTTGCATGAAATTAAAAGATGCACGGGTGTTCGACATGGATATATAACATGAAACATGATATAATATTTTTTTTTTTTTAAAAGTTAATAATTTAGATTATGTATTTGGCGATATTGTATTTATTTCTATGAATTAAACTTGTGGGTTGCCAAAGTGACCTAGTTTAAGTTCATTTTTTAAGTAAGGTTTATCGTTTGTTCATATGATGCTATTAAAGAAATGAATAAACAAGATCATTAATTGCTAGAAAGTTCACCCAAAGGTGGATTAATGCATGAAGTTAATGAAAGTAAAGAGATACATTATAATCATTTATGTTTGTATATCCAAAGATAACATGCATATCTATGATTGATTATCTATTTAAGTATTCTATTTTAGCATTATTATTGTTATATTCATTTGCTTAAGTATCGTCCAAAGATGAACTTAAATGCATACTTATAGTTTGATTATTTGTTTGAATCTATTTAAATTAATACATGTGACTTATTTGTTGTTCGCAGCAACTAATAACGTGTTTGCATTGGGCAATTCCATGTCAAGTTCAATGGGCTAAACTACCTTGATTGGTCCGAACAGATCAAGTTTCAACTTGGTGCAATGTATTTGGACCTAGCATTAGAGACTGAGCAAAAGCCTGCAGCTATCACAGAGGATAGTACGGAAGCCGAAAAATCATTCTATGATGAATGGGAAAGATCCAATCGGTTAAGATTAACTTGATGAAAATGACGATGGCTGAAAATGTCAAGCCATCAATGCCTGTAACGGAAGACGCACGGGAATTTATGATGAAAGTAAAAGAGTATTCACAATCAGATATTACAGACAAGTCTATTGTGGGCACTTTAATGAGTGAGCTGACAACCAAGAAATTTGATTGGTCACAGCCATTCACGAGCATGTGACAAATATGGCAAATCTGGCATCAAAGCTAAAGTCGATGAAGATGGATGTGAGCGAAACCTTTTTAGTTCAGTTTATCATAAACTCACTTCCTCTTGAGTTTGGTCAGTTCCAGGTGAACTATAACACCTTGAAAGAAAAATGGAACTTACAAGAAATTAAAGCCATGTTAATTCAAGAGGAGGGAAGGTTAAAGAAAATGAAGGAACACTCTGTCCACCTTACCGTTCACGATGGAGGAAGCACTAGCAAAGCTAAAAGCAAAAGGAAGGGAAAAAACTCATTAAAGAACAAGGAGGGTAAGATCCATAAGGAGCACAAATGCTTCTTTGCAAGAAACTGGGACATTTGAAAAATGATTGTCTGAAAAGAAAGGCTTGGTTCGAAAAGAAAGGTACATACTTTATTTCAGTATGTTTTGAATCAAATCTTGTAGAAGTGCCTCATAACACTTGGTGGTTGGATTCTGGTGCAACTACTCATGTATCACATGTTTTACAGGGTTTCTTTCGATCCAGCCCATAAACGGAAATGAGAAATTCTTATACATGGGAAACAGTATGAAGGCGCGAATAGAAGGAATTGGAACTTATAGATTGATCTTAGATAATGGTTGTAATCTAGATCTAGAAAAGTGTTTGTATGTTCCTGAGTGTTCTAGAAACCTAATTTCTGTTGGAAAGTTAGATTGTTTAGGGTATAATATTAAGATTGAAAATAATTGTTTTTTATTATATAAAGGCATGAAATATTACGGTTGTGGTAATTTGATTGATGGTTTATACCGTTTCAATCTCAATGCTACATTTGCAGAATCCCTGTTTCACGTTGAACACAGTATTGGAAATAAACGTAGTACCCGTAATGAATCTTCTGCTTTCATTTGGCATCAAAGATTAGGTCATATATCCAAAGAAAGAGTGACGAGGTTAATGAAAAGTGAGATATTACCTCAATTGGATTTCAGTGACTGGGATATATGTATAGATTGTATTAAGGGAAACAAACTAAACATATATCAAAATATCCGGCGTAAGAAGTAGTGAGCAACTTCAATTGATACATACTGATATTTGTGGTCCATTTGACGCACCATCTTGGGGTGGTGAAAAATATTTCATCACATTATTGATGATTTCTCACGGTATTGTTACGTGTATATGTTGCATGAAAAATCACAATCAGTTGACATCCTAGAGGTGTTCATTAATGAGGTGGAAAGGCAACTAGATAAAAAGGTTAAAGTTGTGAGATCTGATCGAGGTGGTGAATTTTATGGCAAATTTGACGAAAATGGACAATGTCCAGGTCCATTTGCAAAGTTCCTTGAAAGTCGAGGTATTTGTGCACAATATACAATGCCTGGTACACCACAACAAAATGGTGTGGCTGAAAGACGAAATCGTACTCTTATGGATATGGTTAGGAGTATGCTAAGTAACAGTTCTGTACAACCGCTGCATATCTGCTAAACAGAATTCCAAGTAAATCTGTCTCAAGAACTCCTTACGAATTGTGGACAGGAAGAAAGCCTAGTTTAAGGCATCTTCATGTTTGGGGTTGTCCAGCAGAAGTGAGGATATATAATCCGCATGAAAGAAAGCTCGATGCAAGAACCATTAGTGGTTATTTTATCGGCTATCCTGAAAAGTCGAAAGGATACAGATTTTATTGTCCTAAGCATAGTACGAGGATCGTTGAGTCTGGTAATGCTCGGTTTATTGAGAATGGTCAAGTTAGTGGGAGTGAAGAACCACGAAAAATAGAAATACATGAAATTCAGGATGAAACTCCTACATCAGACATTTCTGCACCTGTTGTTGATCCTATAGCTATATCAAGATTAAATAGCAATTTAAGCCAACATATAGGTATTAAGAATTCAGAACATAATGGTGCCAATAATGAACCGATGGTTGCTGAGAAGATCGTAAACGAACAAGTGATTCCACAAGATATAGCTTTAAGAAAGTCCGAAAGGCAGAAACGATCGGCTATTTCTGACGATTATGTAATTTATTCACTTGAGCATGAATGTGATTTAAGCATCGATAAAGATCCAGTCTCGTTTAAACAAGCCATGGAATGCAGTAATTCTGAAAATTGGCTCAATGCTATGAAAGAAGAGTTGAAATCAATGGACGATAACAAAGTCTGGGAATTAGTTGAGTTGCCCAAAGGATCCAAAAGAGTCGGTTGTAAATGGGTCTATAAGACCAAACGAGACTCAAAAGGCAATATTGAAAGATATAAAGCCCGGCTCGTCGCCAAAGGTTACACTCAAAAAGATGGCATTGACTACAAGGAAACATTTTCTCCTGTTTCGAAAAAGGATTCTTTAAGAATAATTTTGGCTTTGGTAGCTCATTATGATTTGGAGCTTCACCAAATGGATGTGAAAACTGCCTTTTTGAATGGTGACTTATAAGAGGACGTTTATATGGACCAACCTGAAGGATTCTTGACTACAGAAAATTCAAATTTAGTGTGTAAATTAAAGTCGATATATGGACTAAAACAAGCTTCCCGCAATGGTATATTAAGTTCAATAATATCATTACGTCATATGGTTTTATAGAAAACACCGTAGATAGGTGCATCTATATGAAGATCAGTGGGAGTAAGTTTATTATATTAGTTTTATATGTTGATGATATTCTCCTTGCTACAAATAATGTTGCCATGTTATATGATGTGAAGAAGTTTCTCTTTCAAAACTTCGAAATGAAAGATATGGGCGAAGCATCCTATGTGATAGGAATTGAAATATTCCGTGATAGATCACAAGGATTGTTAGATTATCCCAAAAAGCCTATATTAATAAAATATTAGAGAGATTTCATATGGATAAATGTTCATCAAGTATAGTTCCAATTCAGAAGGGGGATAAGTTCAGTACAATGCAATGTCCGAAAAATGAATTGGAACGAAAATCAATGGAATCTATTCCCTACGCGTCTGTTGTTGGAAGCGTGATGTACGCCCAAACTTGTACACGACCGGACATAAGTTTTGCCGTTGGGATGCTGGGTCGATATCAGAGTAATCCCGGAATAGATCATTGGAAAGCTGCGAAGAAAGTGCTTAGATACCTACAAGGTACCAAAGACTACATGCTCACATACAGAAGGTCAAATCACCTTGAGTTACAAGGTTATTCAGATTCAGACTATGCGGGGTGCGTAGATACGAGGAAATCTACATTTGGTTATGTGTTTCTAATGGGGGAGGAGCAGTTTCATGGAAAAGCGGAAAACAATCTATAATTGCTACTTCCACTATGGAGGCTGAATTTGTGGCATGCTTTGAGGCCACTATTCATGCACTATGGTTGCGGAATTTCGTACAAGGACTTGCTATAATTGATAATGTAGATCGACCCCTACGGATTTATTGTGATAATTCTGCTGCTGTATTCTTCTCCAAGAATGACAAGTACTCGAAGGGAGCGAAGCACATTGAGTTAAAGTACTTAGTTGTCAAAGAAGAAGTTCAAAACAAAAGGTATCGATTGAGCATATTAGTACAAATTTGATGATAGCGGATCCACTAACTAAGGATTACCACCAATGTTATTGGCCATGTTGAAAGGATGGGTATCACGGACAAGTCCCTGATAGAATAACATCATGATGTATATAGTTATTTTGTGCTCATATTATTGTTATGACTCTTGTGAATTCAATTAAAAGTTTTGTTTTGAATATATTGTATATATTTATTCACATTATGGAATGTACATGTATAACTTTTTTTATTAGTGAATAATATTAAAGTTAAAAGTTAAAAGTATTCCTCAATTATAGTTCTCATGGATTGAGTTAATTGTAATACATAGAAGGAATCATGTGACTTAATAACATGTGACCGCTATTATTCGATTATTTCAATTTATTTATGAATGGTTGATGGATTCATATAGTGTACACTTATATTTTATTGAATCATCAATTGATTACACGAGTCAAGTGGGAGATTGTTATATTAAATGACTCATGTAATATAATACTCTAAATTATATTTAATGTGATGATTATTAAATATTAAAGACCTTTAGTTAGGTATAGGTGTAATGACCTTTCAATCTGCTCCTAAACATTACACCCTTTAGAAGAGACATATATGTTGAAAAGACATGCCCTTTTAAGTTAAAGGGTCATGGCTTTTCGTGAGCATCTCTTCATTAACTATAAAAAGGGACTCTTGTATCTTAGTCTCAATCATCAGAGATATACATAAAATCCAAGGAAGCAGAGAGAAGAATAAGAAGTCATTTTTCAACACCCGTCGAAGATATCAAGATTAAAGCATATGGATTCAGGTTAGTTCTTAGTTGGTTTGCTTGATTAAATCAAATCTGTATTATGGTATTCTGGGGTTTCTAAACATTAAATAATTGTTTGGAAATTAAAAACTCTAACATCTTTATCTCTTACTCATGATTAATAAAATATATATGTTAGTGTATGGAAAACCTCAAGCTAAGACCGGAAATTAACATGAATGCCAAAAAAAACTTAGATAACTAGGAAATCCTTCTTTTCGTTACTTCTTCGGGTTTTCTCCAATAAAATGTTTGGGTATATATACATATATATATATATATATATATATATATATATATATATACGAACTGTTTACAGTTTGATAACTGGACTAATAGGTTTAACAACGCCACGTACCATTTTTCTTTTGATGTTTGGTATTTTGGTTGAACTGACTTTGAACAAAACTTTCTAACGAAAGTCTGATTTTTGGTATTTGGCTTGACTACCTCAGGTCCGATTGGACTAAACTGGTTAAACAAAGCCTTATATCATTATCACGGTTTGATAGGTTGTTTGTACCATATATAAATAATTTTTTCAATCATTTTATTTTACATTTTGTAAAAGATCCTAAAAGTGGTATCAGAGCCATGGTGGTATTAAGAAGTTATGGTGTAGTTTAACGTCATATTCTTATGAATTTGATACGAAGAAAAGATACTGTTAAAACAGTATTGAAGAGGAATATGATGTTCCTCAAGATTTAGAAAAATTAAATCGTTGGATAATTCCTAGGATGTTAACTGATGTTATATATTGGATGCTCTGACATTAAATGTCAAAACTCACGGTTATAATTAGCTCCGGGATCGGAAGTAATATGTATCTGTTATAGAATTTATTATAAGCCTTTATATACTCTTAATCCACAGTGTAAAATCGTTGATAAACCGATCAATGAAACTATTCTAATAGAAACCAATTTTAGTAGATCTAATATTACAACTCGCAGATCTATAAATGGGAAGAAATACAATTTCCAGAAAACTGGACAATAGAAAGAGCCATGCCTCTTCAGCCCAAATACAACATAATCCCACTCAAATAATACAAACAACAGATGGAACTGTTCAAATACAATTTGAGCAGGATAGAAAGTTGTCGATAGAAAAACTCTAAGATCTAGACTTAGATAGAGTTCATCTCATTATCATATATCACCATGTGATTATAGGGTAATATCTCCTTCTAGAGCTTCGACCTCCCAAATTAGGGAATCAACTTCTAGCGATTATTTGCAAAATAGAGTTGATGAATTAAGAATTAATTCAGATAATATAGTTCATGGAGTTTCTAAAGATAAAGACGAGGAAATAACCGAGTCAGAAATGAATTTTTATGTTTAATGGATTTAAAACAAAAAATTGATTTTAGTCCGGGTTCTTCGGCAAGAAAAGAAATTCAACAGAATTTAATTACCCAAATGGGAACTCTTTCAAAAATGGTTTTTTGAAAGTTTTAATAATGAAGATAAACTTATTATCCAAAACAAATTTTATACTGATTTGTCAAAAAGAAATGAGAAATTACCTTTTATTCCTTGGTTTTTGACAAAATATTTTAAAAATATGGTTTCTGTACTTGAAAGAAATTATAAACTTTCATCAGGAAAAAATTTAAATTCTATTTATCCTCCTCAAACTAGTTTCCAAATGGAAAAGAAAATGAAATTAGATATTATAATGCTTTTCAAAATTTTTGAAATGATACGCTTGCAGTAACCATTAATCCTATTAATAGTCTTCTAAAACAACAAAATTATACGAATATGTATGTTTTTGTTTTAGGAGAACAAATTTCTTTATTAAAGAAAAATATAGAAGAAATATCTTTTTCCATTAATGATATAAAAAATTATCTTTTAATAAATAAAGATAAAATATAAGTGAAACTAAAATAGCCAATATAGCTTCTACTAGTATTCAACCTCCTCCTGAGATTGTTGATTTAAATTAAAATCGATTACTCAAATTGAAGATTTGATTGAAAATAAGCTTAAAAATTTAAAGCTAAACAATTTAAGTGAAGATTTTGAAATCAGCTCGAAAAGTCTGATAATTTTCATAATACTTTTAATGAAGAAATTAATAATTAAGGATTCTTCAAAATTTGCTAGTAACCAATTCAAACCAAATATTATTACCCAAGACCAACTCCTCAAGATGTTCTAATTGAAGAACATGATCTTACTATTAACAATTCATATAATGGCCATTGTATTTACGAATGGAATTTAGATGGCTATACGGAAAGACAAACTTTCGGTATGGTTCAAGAGGGATGATGTATAGTATAGTCTGTAAAACTCAAGGAAATACAGACAAAACTATAGCTCAAATGCTTGTCACTCTGGCTTTACTGGTCAGTTGAAAGGTTGGTGGGATAATTATTTATCTTAACCAGACCGTGAAAGTATTTTCCTTACAGTAAAGGAGGAAAATAATTCAATTATTGAAAATGCTGTTTATACTCTATGTATAAACATAGTAGAACATTTTACAGGCCGATGGTCTGATAATTCTGAAAATGTTAGAACACTTCTTCAAAATCTTAGGTGTAAAACTCTTACATCTTTTAGATGGTATAAGGATACTTTCCATAGCAGAGTTATGGAACTTCCCGAGTCAAATAGCACTCATTGGAAATCCAAATTCATTGATGGTCCTTCCTTTCCTATTTGCTGAAAGAGTTAAGAAAACTCTTAGAAATGGAGATCCAGTATAGATTATAATTCATATACTTACGGAAGATTAATAGGAACGTGTATTCAAGAAGGTTTAGCTTTATGCAACGAAATAAAGCTCAACAAACAACTTAAGAGACATTCTCTGGATGAGAAAAAACAATTAGGAGAATTCTGTAGTCAATTTGGCTTAGAAAATCATTCTACGAGCCAACCTCGTAAACCTAAAAAATATTCTCCCAAACAATATGAAAAAAGAAAACATCGAAAATCTAAAGAAGAGAACAAAAATTCTCAAAAGATAATAAAATTTATCAATATAGAAATAAATTTCCACCAATAGTCTGCAGAAAATGCGGAAAAATTGGTCATAAAGCAAAAACTTGCTCGACCAAAAAGAAAATTAATAATTTAGAAATTGATAATTAATTAAAGAGACATTATCAAAAATTCTATTAGAATCTAATAGTGAGTCAGAATCCTCTTCAGAAGACGAAAATAATAATATTGAAGAAAACATATCATCTTCAGAATCCGAAGAATGTCAAAAACTGTCAAATAGGCCAGTCTTGTTTCTAAAAAATACAAAGTTCAGAATCTGAACGAGATAATTTATATCAAATAATATCA
>JAPQWV010004561.1:0-28811 GCA_027422505.1 Craterostigma plantagineum
TAATTCGGACAGTGGATCCTGATCGTCCGCTTCCGAATCACTAAACATCAACATCTCCTCGGGTTCTGGCACATAATCTGGCTCCGGTTTCTGGAACACCAAACGCCGGACATCTCCAGAGAAACAATTACTGAACCCTGCCGTAACTGAGGCAATGTCGGGAAAATCCGGACAAGTGTAACTCGAAGAACCAACTTCAAAATCCGATGCGGCTCTTCGTTCAAATCAAAGTTTGAATTTTCAACTGTCTTCACAAAAACCTCAACACAATTATTTTCTGAATCGGGATGTATGAAAAATTGTAAATCGTTGTCGTTGGAGATTTGAAAAAGCTGATGAAATTGGCAGGAATGTTGAAAGTATTCATTTTTGGCATGGATAATCAACGGAACACGCCTGCTATCAGCACCCGTAATTTCGAACATCAACGAAATAAACTCGGGAAAACGGGTGGTGCGACGAATTCGCCTATACCCAACAGGGCGGCGGATACTAATTTGATGCTAGAATCAGATGATTGAATTATATCGCCGCCGAAATATACTATCACTTGTACGCGACTCGAAACCATTTTTTGAGTTATTAAAGTAAATTGATAAGGGCTAATGATATACGACTCAGGCAGGTAGGGGGGATTTATAGAACTCTAATCGTAATCCGGGTTTACGAGTTAGGTGAATTATGCAATAGTTCACGTAACTCGTATGCCCGGATTACGAGTTAGGGGAATATTGCCGACAATCTGCATGGCCATGCAGGTTGGTCGGCCACACATTATCAACTCGTAACCAGGGAATACGAATTAGTAATTCGTATGCCTAGGGATCCGAATTAATGTGCCATGTCATTAGCCATGTCAGCGTCAGCGGGGTCAGCGGGCCTTCGGTTCGTAACTCGTACTCTAGGAATACGAATTAGTAATTCGTACTCCCAGGTTACGAGTTACGAGCCGTGTCAAGTAGCAGGTCAACGCCCCAGCGAACTCGTAATCTAGGAGTACGAATTATAATTCGTATTCCTAGAATACGAACTTCGTTATTTTATTAATACTTTTTCTTTTCCGTTTATTTTGTTAATGATTGGTTTTTTTTGTTTATTATTAAAAAAAGCCTTCATGTGCAGCGGTCAATTCTCGTTTTTTATTCTATTATTATGTTACGATGAGATTGGCTACATAATGAGTAAGAAAAAATAGTCAAACAGATATAAATTGTAAGAAAATTTCACTCACGATGCCATCCATCAGCAGCCATCGTGGTGAATTTTCCTCATTTTTGACATGCCACGACGTGTCACTGGAAACTAATCCAATAAAAAACGTTGAACTATTTTTTATATTTATTTATTACGGGTTTTTTATGACTAAATTATTTTATTTTTTCCTATTAGTAAAATAGGTTTAATTGGAAAAGTCTTAACAAAAATAGGACATTTCAAATTTAACCGGTAATGAAAGCTAGGATGCCACGATTTGCAATTTATGGGCAGGTTATATTTACGGCCAATATAAATTTCCTCGCGCCTCGTTCTAATCGATCGTTCTATTCTTCTCATACTCCTCGATTTTGTTGACGACACGGTCCATCCGCACCGTTGGAAGTCGAGAATGTTTAAAGTATTTATATTTCACACGAACTATTCAAGAGGTGATGTCGACGCAAGTCATCTCGTACAAAATTGCCTGGGGAACCTCGGGTGCTCCGGGTAATATACCCGGGACAATGCGGAATTTAAAGTTTTTTCCGAGTCCCCATTACGCCCGGATTGCTCGGATATATAAAAGAAATCAAGTACGACACATAGACACGTATAAGGGTTTAGCACGTTACCCTCGTAGCGAAGATCCCCGGTTGTCGTAAGCCGTACTACGCTTCCACAAACTGCGCCGAAGAGAGTCACGCCACCCCGTGACGGGCACAGATCAAAACGTCCGAAGGATGCTAGAGAGGAAGGGAATGCTTTCTAGAGATGTGTGTGTGTGTGTGTGTGTGTGTGTGTGTGTGTGTGTTTGAATTTCCCAAAAACTCAAACTCGCAAGTGTTTCTCTCAAGATCACTTTTTCTCTCAATCCTCTCTTGAATCTAATCCTTGAGTGAGAAATGACATTTTTTCTCAATGAAAACACTTAGAATGAATTAGCCACGAAATTGATCAAGGCTTATACATAAAAATCATCTTTCAACCAGTGAAAATGATTTTAAACATAATTAAATATGTCCTAAATGACATGATTCTTGTATGATTCCCTGTATTAAGTCATCAACAGTGGCGGAGGCAGACTAATCCCTCAGTGGGGTCCAGCCTAATTGGACCCTACACTCTATTTTTAAAAATTTCACTAGGGTCCCTCTAGTGTAAAATTTTTCAATTTCAGTCTCTGCACTAAAAAATTTACACTTATTAATAATAATAAAATTCCAGTGGGATTCACTGACCCCACTGGACCTCATGTGGCTCCTCACTTGGTCATTAAATGACTAGACAATGTTCCACATATCTCACATAAAGACAAGAAACGAATTTGGATCAAGTTTGACTCAAAATTGACACAAAAACCGTCGGTCCACGGCGCGGTGGGAGGTGCCCCACGGCCTAGGACATGAAGCCCACGGCTGTGGAGCTCCTGGCAGAGGGATTGGCCAACCCCTGCCAGGGCCCACGATCTCGCCACGGCCACATGCATGGTCCCCATGGCCGTGGGGACCTGGCAGTGAGCTTGGCAAGCTCTTGCTTGGCTCACGGTCCTTGCCACGGCCTGTCAGAGGCTGTGGCCAGCCACCCACTGCAGATGCATAAGGAATTCCCTTCCTCTCATCCTCACTTTGAGGATACATGGATATTGAGAGATGAATCCGTGCCGCATAGGCAAGAACCTTTCTTAGATTCGTCCATCCGATACCGTATTAGGATCTTTTCATAGTAAAAGGACCTGTGATAAATCTATCATTCTATTCGCACGACTCTAGAAGGCGAATACCAAGAATATGTTGCTTCCTCCAGTTCTTTCATGGAGAATACGGTCGAAAGCTAAGCTTCACCGCAGGGAGCATTCAAATATCATTTTCTATCAAAAGGATGTCGTCAACGTACAATATGAGAAACGATATTTTACTCCCACTGACCTTTTGTAACGCAACGCTCGTTTTCGTTCTTTACGATTTTGTAGTTCCTAACTATTAAGCTTGCGATGTAAAACCATTGGGCTGCTCCATATAGATCTCCTCCTGGAGGAATCCATTTAGGAAAGCGGTTTTCAAATCTATCTGTGAGGTCTCATAATCATAGTGTGCTACTATGGCAAATTTATGCAAATAAGGAATTCATATTAAGAACCGAATACCGAACCGAATTTTTTACCGATTTTTTTCGGTAAAATTCGGTTTTTACCGAAATAACCTATTCAATAAAAAAATAAACAAAAGATTTTCAGTAATATTTAAATTAATATATATATATATTTTAATATAATTACAGTTATTTTCACTATTAATAGAATATAATATATTTTAATTTAAAAATTTGTGTAATTCGGTATACCGAATTTATCGAAATAAAAAATCTATACCAATCGAATTCGTTTTTGAAGAACCGAATACCGAACCAAACCGATTCGGTTCGGTTTGTACCGAAATTTCAGTTTTTCGTTCGGTAAACTGAATTATGCACACCCCTAGCGAGAATATATTTCGGAGAGCGGCGTCGAACCACACCCGAACCACCTACGTCAAGAGCAAAATATTTGGCACCGATAACTCGGAACAAACCGCACATACACTCAAGCCGCAACAGTTTCCAGCTTGATAGAAGACAGGACCAAGTCCATTTTCCTACTTAGTATTTTGTCCAACGGAGAATACGTCTCACATATAAGCACATCAACATGCATATCACGTCAAACCAACACGCACGCAATCGCGGTAAACATAGTTTGCCTATAAGATGGGCATGGACTATTTCTACTCTACTACGTTTTCTATTACTAAAAAAATGTGGTAAAAGTCTTCGGGGCGACTGCAAGTCCTCGATCGGCCTTCGTCATCGAACTACCTTCACGTGTTTGAACATTTTTCCCTTACGACCACCATACTTAAACTATTTATCTGATAAACTAATAAATACGAGGGATCAGTACTCCCAAACAACCCGTATCCAATAAAATACATACCAGAGGAGAACCTTGTCACCCTAACATATCATCCGAAAAATAGAGCCTAACTCCACGGTAATGCCTTAAATGTATATACATTCACATAAATGCGTTATGTGACAACAAAACGCTCGAGGAATCCGAAATGAAATTTGGGTTTATATTTGTCCTAGACCAACGAGCCCAATAGAGTATTTAGCTGGGCCTAAACTAGTCAAGCCCATCATATTATATTTTGGGCCAAACCTTTTAGATCCATTTATGAATGAATGGACCACATCCTCATCGGCCCATCGGGGTTTCAAAATATCCCGGAGCACAAAAACAACGCCACGGCTATCGTAGCTGGTCATGGTTATTTTGGCTGATTGCCCTCATCGCTACTCCACCGTATTCGGACTTCGCAATCACCGGAGTTAAAACGCGGATCCGTTGAACACCACAGTAAAGTAACACGTAATCTAACGCACGACAAGGGGCAGCAACTCGTTTTTAGCTTTCGGCGAACAACTACTAGTCAAGTAGTCCACCAAACTCGAACCGGAAGTCGTTGGCATCAAGGCTTAGTCCCGAGCCGACGAGCCTTGCTGTTCTCGTTTGATGTGTCGCTGAAATTTTCCGTTCAAATATATCTTTATGTGGACCCGGCCAAAGATCACTAGATCCATGCCATCTACGTAAAGTATACCCTCAACTCATGTTCAAGCGAGAAGTTACGAGCCGCGGGGGAGACAACCGATGCAGTTTCTCACACGGCATTGCACTACGCCGGACTGCTCGCAACGTGACGGTGTTCCGACCGTGCATGCGCTCGGTTTGCAAACTCGAACCAAGAGCGACTCGTGCTTTTACGCTACGATCGACTCAGTGATTTGCACAACCAAGATCATTTCGGGTTCGTTTATGTCGTTTCTTAAAACCCTAGCATTTCGTTCCGGTAATCTAAAAGTCCATGTAAATACATGTTCTAAAACTCATATTCGACAATTTATTAATATCTCCAAGCCCGTTAAACAAATATACATCTCTATTTGTTTGACATTGTCTCAGTGATCCTTTTTAAGCCCGACTCTCTTGGTTCATCTCAACTCGGCACTGGAGGAATCCAAGAGTTCGGTATTCACCTAGCCAATCTCGTGGTACGAACAGATTTCGTGTTGAGTTCGAATTCGATCTAATCAGAATCAACGAACCGACTATAGATTGTCGTCGTAAGTATAGACCCTTCACATATGTCCCGGTCGAGTGAGAGTCATGGTTACGTAAAACTTACTTACTCGACTCTATGACTGATTCATGACTGACGAAATTACTAAACTGAACTACACGTCGAACGTGAGTCAGTTTATTGCTCTGGCCAGAGGCTTTGTAATTTCTCATCCCCGATATGCATAGGACATATATCTCAATTTCTAACGAGACTGTGAATCCCTCACGGCTGTCAGTGTAATACCCGTAAAAGTAATACGGGACTTTGACATAAATAGCAGTCTGATTATGTAATTCGAATTAGTGCTAGTCATCCCGAAATGACATGAAAATACTCGTTGTAAAGTTTTCGAATTTAATTCAGAAACTTAGGTAAAAACTATTGAAAAACAAAAATTTAGACAAAAAGAATTAATTGCTGAGTTTAAGATTTATTTTTAGATAACCGACGTGTGTAATGGGTTGCTTAGTATGGGTGGAAAAACTTATCACCTACTAGTCATGTCCCACACGATTTCTAAGACCTTATAGTTATCTATTAAATCCTTAAGTAAAACCCTGATAAGTAACGAAAGCGGGAGAAAAACCAAAAAGGAGAGAAAGCATAAGGACACGAGTGGAAGCTTGAGAGAAAACCAGATTTCATCAGAGAGCATCGACCAAAGCTTTATAACTTTAAATTTGGATGTGAGGTAGGTTAATATACCTACAACACGTAAATTATTTTGTGACTATTATGCTGTTATGTTTTGGATTGCCTTACGTTACTTAATGGGATAATTATATGAGACCTTCGATGGTATTATGTGCTTAGTAACCCTAGATTTTTGGATTTGTGAAAGTGTTCATGCATATGTTTACATTTAATATGTGTTGTATAAAAATTCAGGTGGATAAAGTAATTTGTTTTGGGTAGTTGAATTGTATTGAGTCTGGGACATGATTTTATGTCGATTAATTAGAATATTTGGGTAGCTTAATAGGGTTTGGGTCTTGTTTATGAATCATGTATGAATGGATTTCGGTGGCAAGTAATATTGGGCACTTAAATAACACCGATTTTTTTCAGTATTTGTATTGGAGATGAATTTTTGGGCATTGTATTAATTCTATTAATTCATGTATTCCTTGGCATAGAATTTTCGTCCTTACGGAGTTGTAATTAGCATAATCATAATTTTTGGATATTGTCTAGTATAAGCTCGGATAGATAAGTAACAAGGAAGTTTTAGTGAATTAGTTATAGATATGGGAATAATAATGTTCGAACTCATAGATTTATATGTTTGTACTTGTGTGAGATGACTTGGGGATGTGAATAATGTTTAGTATGGAAATGACTACGTAATTGTATGACAATTGGTAAGTACACGTTGGGAAACGTGGGATAAATTGAGTGCTTAAGGATGTGTAACTCTGTATTGTTTCGATATGTGAGGGTCTTCAGTATCATATGTGATATTTGTGATTTAAGTGATATATAATGAGTTTGTGACTTACGTGATTCTTAAACTTAAAATGAATTATATGGTGTTTTCATGTCCTTATGTTAAGGTAATTTCCAGAATTTAATGAGTCTATTATTATGTGCACGTTGGTGTAGATGTTGAGAATGAATGTTAATTGAAACCTTTAAGGACTTATAGTGATTATTGCTTTCGGGCCTGATCATTTTAGGATATGTTACTGTTGGACTTCGAATGAATTTAGTGTAGATATATGAACCTTCCAACGATTAGTGTTTTCGAAAAAGTGGATGTGATAATTTACGGGTTCGGTAATTTGGGATTGACCAAACCTTAGATTTGTCTGACTTTTGAGTTTAATTTAGTTTTCGTGCCTTTTATATTATTTTGGGCAGTAACTCGAAGTTTCGGGCAAGACTACAATTTTTTAGAGAATTATTTTAGTAATTTCTGGGGAGTTACTTTAGAGAGTTTGGGCGAAACTATTTTCGACGAATTATGGCGAGAGCTGGAATATTTTCCAGGAAATATATTCATTTTACAATGTTACAATTTAGTTGCATTGCACTTGCATCATATTAGCGCGAGAGTTGGGTACGTATCGAAACGGTAACGCCTTGTTATACCGATGAGCGGGGTAGAATTTGGTTACGAGAAATTAGTGATTAGTGTAGGAGTTGATGTTATTATTAGACGATTGGAAATAGTAATCGTCGATGGTAGTGTGCTAACTCAAGTACGACAGGCTGACGTAAGTTATCGTGTGCTTCGGGCTCGAGGCGAGAGCGTGACTCAGGTGCATCAGGTCGATGCGCGTCCGGTGCATAAAGCTTTGGCCGCAACTCGGTTCAGGCCGGTAAGCGTCAGTATGTAGGACTTGAGGTGCGAAGCTATGTATCATCTTAGTAACTATCGTGATGGTAACTTGATGAGTGGGTTGAATATGCGATATATTGTTTCGTGTAGAATTGGAGGAATTTATTTTCAGCATTGCATTTTATATTATTGGAAAGAATGGACTAGCAGGAAGATGCCTTCTGTGAACATGTAGGCGAACTGCTAGTGGACTAGTGGGAAGATGCCTTTCGTGAACGTTTAGGCGAACCACTAGTACAGTACATGTTGCCTAGCAGGAAGATGTCCTTTGTGAACATTTGGACGAACTGCTAGTAAACTAGTGGGAAGATGTCTTCTGTGAACATTTAGACGAACCACTAGTTTGTGTTGAAAAATAGGGAAATGAGTGATCTAGCAGGAAGATGTCTTTGCGAACATTTAGACGAACTGCTAGTATAAGCTATTTAGTGGGAAGATGCCTTTTGTGAACATTTAGGCGAACCACTAGTATAGTACATGTTGTCTAGTGGGAAGATGTCTGGTGTGATCTTTCAGACAACCACACTGGTATATGTTGTTATTAGTGAAAGGAACGTTCTGGCAGGAAGATGTCTGTTGTGGACACTCAGACGAACTGCCAATGTAGAATATGATGATTGTTATGAATACGCGACGAGATTCTAGATTGTTTAGTAATGATGTAATTATATGTAGTGTTTCAGACGAATGAAAAGATGAGCGTGCATTTAATTGAGAGAGGATGTGGGAATGGGGATCGAGTGCACGCTGCATTCATGCATCTACTGGGGCAAATCGCTCAGGTTTTCGTGTTGTAGGTACTGAGCTCGACGCTGATGCGCGTCGCAAGTGAGGCGGGCTGACGGCGGTGCTCCACGGACTTTTGAGGGCGAGGCTGTACATGGATGCGACCTGTGGAGCGGCCTTAGGGTTTTGATATTTTGTTATTTTGGGGGCTACGGCTCATGTGTAGTGACGATGTAAATGACTTTAGCTGTACTATATTTTATTTTAGAAAAAGATTTTGTTAGACGGGTCTTCCGCGACTTACGTTGCGAAAATCCGCCAGAATTAGTATTAGAAAGTGAGGGTTATTAGAGTCGGTGCCCGGCAGCTATCCTTCGTTGTCTAGACCCTATGTTGCCACTATCCCATGTTCGACCTCGAACAATGTGGTCCTAGCAAACTAGTGACAAATCAAGACCTGAAATCAACTTCGCCAAAGACCCTTTGGTCCAAGGTCCATGTACTCTACGTAGTCAATCTATCGACTGACGCTTCCCAGAGTAATAGGCCATGTGATCGTCGATTACGAGTCGTTGTCCAAATACAAGTTAATCGCAAATTCAACTTATATCAATGTTACGACCTTCCACTTCCCAAGCGAATGATTGGCACAATCATTTAGGAGTCAGTAAAAAATAAGTAATTTTCTCCATTAATCCACCCACTGAAGTCCAAGACTTATGGATGTATTTAATATCCGAGAATAATAGCTCACATTTGCCCCGTCTCTCATCCCATGAGAATCGGTGACGAAACTCCCTATATTTGGGTTTTATTACCGTCTAACCGGATGCCAAGTAAGAACTGATGGTAAAAAATATGCCTAGATAGAATGCAATGTCAAACATTTATGCCACAAAGAAACAATATTCTCATACATGGCGAATAATACATCAATAATATGTGCCCTATTCATCCTGTAATGGCTAGTACCATCAATTTGGCCCGTGGCCCGTGGGACCGCCACGCCCTGCCCTTCGAAATGGGCGGGCCGGGTTGCAATTTTTGAGGCCCGCCAAGAAGCGGGCCAAACGGGCCTGCCGCGCGGGCTGCGAGCTTGGCGGGGCGGGCAGTTTTATTAATTATATGTATTATATATTATATATATTAATTTTATAGTTAATGATTCATTAATTAGACCATGATTAACTACATATATATTAATAAATATATAATTATATGTTAGTTATCCATAATTTATTAATATATATCTTAATTAACTAAAAAATATATAATAAATTAAAGTATAAAACTAAAAATAAAAAATATAAAAAAATTTCTAAGCAGGGGGCGGGCTGGGTTCTATTTTTTAGGCCCGCTACGTGACGGCCAGCCCGTCCCGACCAGCTAAGTGATAATATTAGGAATAGCATTCCGTGAGCACAACCCTAACAAAAATGTCAAAAGATGATCTAAATTGCTATCACGATAAATTTGCGGGCGAATGGGCTGAACACTGTATCATTTTATAAGATTTCTCCAATAAATACAAAGATAATTGAATTTTATGAGAGATCATATTGAGAATTTTGGAGAATATTCTGATTTCCATTCAAACTTACCTTGGAAAATAAGAAGAATATACATTCGTTTATAAAATGGAATTTATCGTGCTTAATCACGACTACATGTCCGACCTGCGAATGACACCTTTATATTTCAGCAAGACCACGTGTGAACGTGTAGTCCCAATCATTGTAGTTTTTCATGAAAGAGAACTTGTGAATTGTTAGCGAAATCAATTTACACATTTCGTGGCATGTAACGAGCGCGGTGTCGCACTTACAATACTCGAAGTTGTGTTCTTTATCCCCATATTCATTACTAAGGCTCGGAATCGCCTCTTTTAATGGAAGAGATGACGCGCTTAATTAAAGTGACACCACATTTATTATTTTGTGTCCTGCTTTGTTATACTTTCCATGCGAACATATCTAATTAATAAAGTTTACAATGTAGGAATCGAACCCAACAAAATATGGAACACTAACATAATATGGAATACTTTTTCCTTTTTTTATTATTTAAGTACGAACGACCGAAATTTTGACTGGTTCAACTGGCCGGTCCGGTTTCAAAACTTCTGAGTCATAAACGAAATGGGGTAAAACCTAAAATGGTCCCCGATGTTCACCATGTGAACCAATTTAGTCCTCGATGTTTCCCGTGGACCAATTTAGTCCTCGGTGTTATCGAAAATGAACCAAATTGGTCCCTCCGTCAATCCGACCGTCAATTTAGACGGAGATGGTATTGCGACGGCGTTAGCGACGGAATATCCGTCGCTAAATGAAAAAGTTAAAAAAATATTAAATATTAAAAATGAGGGAAAAATCCAAAAAAGAAGAAAAAAAATTTTGAAATGGAGTAAACAATTCAAAAAAAAGAGAATATTACTAATAAAATAAACAAAAAATAAATAAAAATAAAAATAAAAATAATAAAAGTAAAATAAAAAACTAAAACTAAAATAAAAAATAATAAATTAACATTGAAAATGAGGAAACAATCCAAAAAAGGAAAAAAATGTTTACCGCTTCGTTTTGGACTCTTATAGTTTTTCTTAAAACTGAAGAATTGATAAATATCAAAAAATGTTTTATGTGATGAGTGAAGCGCCCACGTGGTTGTTGGCTCGTTTACCAGTTCGATTTCGTGAAGCTCATCACCTGGGCTCAAGCTTATAAGTTTCTCTCTAAAAACAATGACAATAAATGGAGTAGCCCATAAGTTACTCATAATCTTTCTAATTATCCGATGTGGGCTTGTGTTTGATACCCACTTATGCCTTGGAATGAGATGCTTCATGACATGCCCCTAGTCGACTTGTCAAGGTTATTACAGCATATAACGAGTTGCGTCGGAACAATTTATATGAGAAAAATACGAAGTAGATACGACGATAACATACAGATTTTGTTAAATGTGGCAATTTTTTGAATAAAGATTATTGGATTACTTCATCATCATCCTCAGCCTTCAATGCTTTTCTCGTCGGCGCGAGTCTGAAAAGGTGGCGGTATTCGTCGGCTGAAGTAGCATGTGCACGAGCATATCAACACGTTGAGAAGAAGAGCGGCGAATAATCCAAGAAATATGTAGAATAAGACGGAACCTTTGCTCATTTCTCTTCTTTCTTCTCTTCCCTTTCTCTAGATTTATTATGTTAGTGTATGCATGTGTATCCTCCCAACTTGTAAAGACTTCTGTCCATTATATCGTGAACGAGGTTTGATCGACTGGTTGACTTTGTGGGATTGTGTGTTGCTCCTATGTGAGCCTTTGTTCTCCGGTTGACGATATATGGTGAGAACCCTAGGGCTATTTAGCCCTGTATCTTTGTTATTAATGCAAGCTATCGTTTCGAAAAAGAAAAAAGAAAAAGATCATTTAATTGCCAGTTTGATTTCATATTTTATTGCCTTCCACTACGCAATTGTGGTTGACGGTGGAATATTAATTTGCTTATGTCGGACTAGCGAGCCTGCAACTCGCCGGAAGCCGCCAGGAACTGCCGGAGAAAGTGGCCAGTCGAAGCAGAGTTGAAGCTGAGCTGAAGAAGGTGATTGATCCGTTGAAGAATTGCGGCGATGGGACACAGGGACCGTCGGATCAGATTGGCGTGTGACTGGGGGGATGAGATTAAACGCTGGGAGTTCAAACGCTAGTCGCAGATGGCTCGCGAAGTTAATCGACGGCCAAGATTGGAAGAGATGAGTTGATGCGGATGATGAATCTTGGCCCTTGGATCTAAATCGGACGGTGCAGAATGAAATCGTTTTTCCACTTATAAAGGCGGTATGCACTTTATGCTGGTTCATACGTAAGGCGTGTGCGACGTGGCAGCTTGTGGGACGACGGATCTGATCGGATGAACGGCCAGGATTAATCGCAGAACATGTGTTAAAATGACTTCAGTAGTATAAATATCAGTTTGCTCAGTTCGACTACATATCTTTGAGCGTCCGTAATTTCGTATAGAGTGAGAATCACGGTGAGATTAAACACGAAAGTTGTAGAGGACACGACGGTGTACAAACTTTCTGTTGTGATTAATACGAAAGGGAGCTCGGTTGATCCGTGGACGTAGGCCAAAGTTTGGGCCAAACCACGTAAATCTGTCTCAGGTGTGTGTGTGTGTGTGTGTGTGTGTTTAAGTGTTCGATTAGATTGAGCTCCTCTTAGCTCAACTCTATCCTAATTACTTGCATACATAAAATCTACAATGAAACCTCATTCGAGAGGTAGCCATTTCCCAACAACTGGTGCGGTGAGCGTGGACGAGAGCTCGAATCCCCGAAAAATGGCCACCATGACCAAACTCGAGATGGAGGTGTTCAATGGAGCTAATGATTTTGGGCTGTGAAAGCTCAAAATGAAGGACATGCTCGTGGAGAAAGGCTTGGAGAAAGACTTGAAACCGGCTGATCAAATGGAACCCGCAACACTAACCGTAGCTGCGAAGAAGAAGCTGATAGGAAAGGCCTACTCCGCACTAATTCTCAGCCTCTCAGACAATGTGCTTCGCAAGGTTCCAAGTGGGACCTCGGCTGAGGAGTTATGGAAGAAAATGGAGTCTCTATACATGACAAAATCCTTGGCAAGGAGGCTCTACCTCAAGCAAGCTCTTTACAGATTCCAAATGGGGGAGGAAGCTGCCATTGAAGAGCAAATAAACCGGTTTCTGAAACTGGTTTTGGACCTACAGAACGTTGGCGAAGAAATTAAAGATGAAGACCAGGCATTGTTGTTGCTATGCTCACTGCCAAATATCCATGATTACTTCAAGGAGGCTCTTCTTTATGGAAGGGAGAATCTAAGCATGGAGGATGTGATGGCAGCTCTTAGCACGAAGCAGCTCAATACAAGGATTGTTCCAAAGCTCGAGCCAAATTCTGTCGAAATGTTAAATGTGCAGCATAAGTCAAACCTAATGTGGAAGAAGGGCAAGGAAAGGATGTTGCTAAGCCTAGGAGGTGCTTTCATTGAAATGAGTGGGGCATTTCAAGAAGAACTGCCCAAAGCTGCAAAAATAGGGAATCTCAAACTCAACTAACCACTTGATGATGTTTTGAATATGCAGAGGTTCTAGCCATTTCTGAGGAGGAGATGAGGGAAGAATGGATCCTAGACTCATGGTCTAGCTTCCATATAACATGCAAGAAGGAGAGGTTGTACGACTTCAAGGAATTGGAAGGAAAACAGTGAAGGTAGGTGATGAAAAAAGCTTCAAAGTTAGTGGTTGTGGTTCAATTCGAATGAGGCTTGTAAGTGGGGTGTTGAGCATCCTCAAAGATGTCAGGTATGTTCCTGAACTTAAGAGGAATCTTATTTCCATTGTGTGCTTCGGATAGGAGGGGATTCAACACACAAGTGACAAGTGGGAAAATTCTGGTAAAGAAGCAGAACAGGCTGATTATGCAAGGTAGAAAAAGGCATTGTATCTACGTGCTTGAGGGCTGTACTGGGTGGAGAGTGCACATCACAGAACTAGGGAATGTGGTGGTTCGATGGGTGTGCAAGAGGAGCCACAGAAGACTCAGGAAGAGGTAGAAACTGATCGAGCAATAGGCAAGCTCGCAGCAGTTTTCATAAACCTGCTACTGCTACAAGGCAGGTCGAGATGGCGTTTTGTGACGATCTTTCCGAGCCCCAGATGGAGTTATTCGAGCCACGAGGTGAAGGAACCTCTAGACCACATGGCAGGGAAGGTTCCGAGGTGGAAATAGCTCAAGCATTGGGGAAGAAAACGATGGAAACTCGATGGCAAGTCGGGCTAACCGATCAGCTTTTTCAAAAACTGATGAAACTGGTTTCTAATTTTTTGTGCAGATGCTGTTTTGGATGCGAGGAAGGGCAAGAAGAAAGTATTTCCTAGCTGGAGAAGAGTGTGAGGTCGCTCAAGAGGCTAGGATGGAGGGATCTTCGAGCCAAACGAAGGAAGTGAGCTCAAGTGTTCGAGTTGATTCCAAGTGGGAAATTTCAATCCTACTTGGAGTTGGCAAGTTCATTCTTGAGGTTCTCATCTTGTAAGGGAGCTGGTTGATCAACCGAGCAAGAGCGTATTGTTTGAGGTGGAGCTTGGAGGGGTTTCGAAGCTTGCAAAGGTGATTCTCAGAAGAAGAAAACAGAGTGAAACTGATTTCTGGTAGAAGTTGGGGCGAATTATCGGGGAGTGCTTGGGCTGCTATGAGACTACCAGGAGTTGGGATTGCGAGGTGGCAGTCTCGAGGTGGAGTTTGTCAGGATAACGAGCCTGCAACTCGCCAGACCCGCTGGGAACGGCCGGAGAAAGTGGCCAGTCGAAGCAGAGTTGAAGCTGAGCTGAAGAAGGTGATATATGCTGAAGAATTGTCACGATGCACAGGGACGTCGGGTCAGATTGGCGCATGATCGGAGGGATGAGATTAAACGCTGGGAGTTCAAATGCTAGTCGTTAAATGGCGCGCGAAGTTAATCGACGGCCCAGATTAGAAGGATGAGTTGATGAGGATGATAAATCTTGGCCCTTGGATCTAAATCGGACAGTGCAGAATGAAATCGTTTTTCCACTTATAAAGGCGTCATGCACTTTATGCTGGTTCATGCCTAAGGCGTGCGCGACGTGGCAGCTTGTGGCACGACGGATCAAATCGGACGCACGGCCAGGATTAATCGCAGAACATGTGTAGAAAATGACTTCAGTAGTAAAATATCAGTTTGCTCAGTTCGACTACCTATCTTTGAGCGTTCGTAATTTCGTATAGAGTGAGAATCACGGCGAGTGTCAAACATGTAAGTTGTAGAGGGCACGGCGGTTGTACAAACTTTGTGTTGTGATTAATACGAATGGAGCTCGGTTGATCCGTGGACGTAGGCCAAAGTTTGGGCCGAACCACGTAAATCTGTCTCAGGTGTGTGTGTGTGTGTGTGTGTGTGTATGTGTGTGTGTGTGTTTAAGTGCTAAGTTTCGATTCGATTGAGCTCCTCTTAGCTCAACTCAATCCTAATTACTTGCATACATAAAATCTACATTGAAACCTCGTTCGAGAGGTAGCCATCTCCCAACAACTGGTGCGGTGAACGTGGACGAGAGATCGAATCCCCGGAAAATGGCCAACATTACCAAACTCGAGATGGAGGTGTTTAGTGGAGCTAATGATTTTCGGTTGTGGAAGCTCAAAATGAAGGCCATGCTCATGGATAAAGGCTTGGAGGAAGACTTGAGACCGGCTGATAAATTGGAACCCGCAACACTAACCGTAGCTGCGAAGAAGAAGCTGAAAGGAAAGGCCTACTCCGCACTAATTCTCATATGTGTAAGTGGCCCGACGGAAGTTTGCACTTATATTTCTTTTCTCAATGGAAGGCTTACGTATTTACTTTCCTAATTAAAGTGTACTTCTTAAGTGGTTGAGTTCAAAATTGCGATTTGTGCTTTTCTTGATGAGCTTAATTGATTATGTTATTACAGCCATGATTATGAGCCAAATTGCATCAATTGAAACGCTGACGGGTAGTAACTTCAAGAAGTGGAAAGAACAAGTTCTCCTTGTCCTTGGAATCATGGACCTCGATTATGCCTTGCGGGCTGAAATGCCTAACCCACTTACAGACGACAACACTAGTAAGAGCGGTTTGCTTATGAAAAGTGGGAAGGGTCTAACCGCTTAGCACTAATGGCTATGAATCGTACCATATCTTCGGACATACAAGGAGGCATTCCTGATTCTGACAATGCCAAAACCTTCATCGGCTTAATTGAGGAGCAATTTCAGGGTTCTTCCAAAGCTCTTGCTACTACACTGATCACCAAAATGGTTACTCTTAAATATAACTGCGTTGGTGGTGTTCGTGGGCACATTCTCAAAATGAATGACATGGCCAATCAGCTTAAGGATATGGATATGGAGATCTCTGAGGGCTTTGTCGTTCATTTCATTATGACATCTCTCCCTTCTGCGTTGGTCCAAGATCAATTATAATACCCAGAAGGAGAAATGGGAAATGAGCGAACTGATCAGTATGTGTGGTCAGGAAGAAGAAAGACCTAAAGCGGAGGCTCCTGAACGTGCCTATTTCACTACTCAAAGTCAGGGCAAGAAGCGTAAATGGCAGGGTAAAAAGAAGCAACAGCTAAAGAAATTAATGATGTGAACAAGGCTTGTCCTCGGGCTTAAAGTCTCGCAAATGTAAGTTTTGCTGCGAGATTAATCATGTTCAGTAGGAATGTCCAAAATTCAAGGAGTGGTTGGCTAAGATGGGTAAAATATCTAACTACGTTTGTTATGAATCTCTCATTGCTAATGTTTCTACTGATACATGTTGGATTGACACCGGTGCTTCTATGCATATAACTTGTTCATTGTAGGGATTCCGTTCCGTGTGGAAGCTAAATAAAGGAGAACACAACATTGTGGTTGGAAATGGAACTAATGTTCCGATTGAAGCCGTATGAACTCTCCGATTAAGTTTGGAGAGTGGTTTCATTTTGGACTTGTTTAATACTGCTTACGTACCCAGTATCACGAGAAACCTTATTTCTGTATCTCAACTTGACGCTTATCGCTTCTCGTTTAAGTTTGAGAATAAAGGTTTTACCATCACTCTCAGGTTACTAGCTCCGGAAATTGGAGGGAAACCTCTATAAATTATGTTTAAATGCTTCTTCTATATCCGCATATGAAATTAGTACAAGTCAAACCAGTGGTAAAAGAAAGATAATCGATGAGAATTCCGCGATATTGTGGCACGAACGCTTAGGCCACATATCTCGAGACAGAATGCAACATCTCATTAAAGATGGAATTCTTCGTCAGTGGATTTCTCTAACTTCGACACATGTATTAAGTGTATTAAAGGAAAATTTACACAAGGAAATAAACATAATGCCACCCAAAGTAATGGACTATTAGAACTGATTGACACAGATATCAGTGGTCCATAACTGCTGGAAAACGCCCATTGATACGTCATTACGTTTATTGATGACCACTCTCGTTATGGATATATTTATCTCCTTTAGGAAAAATCCGAAGCGCTCCAGGTTTTCAAGACTTATAAAGCCGAAGTCAAAAACCAACTCGATTGCAAAATCAAAGTTGTGAGATCTGATAGAGGAGGAGTATTACGGGAAATTCTATAACTCGAGTCACAATCTTGGAGCTTTTGCCTTGTTCTTACAAGGGTGCGGCATAGTCCATCAGGTTCCATGCCTGGAACGCCTCAGCAGAACGGTGTTGCTGAAAGGCGAAATCGTACCATTATGGATATGGTACGGAGTATGATATGTCAAACATCTTTACCTGAATATATTTGGTTGAGGCACTTAAAACAGCTATACTTAATCGGGTTCCTACTAAAGCAACGCCTAAAACCCCTTACGAATTATGGGCTATTAGGAAACAGAGTGTTCATTGTTTGCATGTATGGGGTTGTCCTGCTGAAGCTAAAATTTTCAACCCAAATTTACGGAAAGCTTGATTCAAAAACCATAAGTTGCTATTTTATCGGTAACCCAGAACGATCTAAGGGTTTTCAATTTTATTGCCCATCTCATACCACAAGAATTGTCGAAACTCGAATGCAGTATTTTTAGAAAATGTCGGTACTTGTGATCATAGCAAATCTCGTAAAGTAACACTTGAAGAGGAACCTAAATATTAAATGTTCCCATTATGTCAAGAGATATAGCAATCCGTGAATCTGTAGGAGGATCGCAAATAATGAGAATATGCCTAAGGGTCCTACTATTCACATTCCCATGTAAAATGCTATTCACGCCCACTACAATTTAATACTTTCCATTCAATTTAAAATAGCATATTTGTGAAAGTTACATTTTCTATTTTTTTTCATCTTCAATTCAACAATAATTTATTACTATTTAAAAGTAACTTAATTGACTTGATGAACACATAAAGATTCAGCAAAATTACAAACACGGCCAAGAATATACACTTTTATTCAAATATTAAAAGAGAATAATTTACTCGACAAGAACGAATACCATCACTTCTTATCGCTGTTTTCTGCAAAACGAGAAATCTCTTTGGTCATGGAAGAGAAGGATCTTATTGTATTTGCATATTAGTTTTCAAGCTAAGCCCCTACTCAATACAACAAAGTATGGAGTGAACGTATTTAATTAACATAACATATATATCTTATTAACTTTTAAAAAGTTATGGAAATGTATAATAAATTAATTTAGTCAAATAATTTTAAATAATATAATATTCTCACATATTATAAAATAAAACTACTATGAGAAGTTTTAATATTATTACGAAGTAAAATAAAAAATTATATATTCATGAAAAGTTATAATAATTCGTTGGAAAGAACAAGTTAGTGATGATATTATTTTATTTATTTTTAAATTTTAATGCAATAAATAAGTGAAAACTAATAAAGAATTAGTCAAAATTTGACACTTAATAAGATTTATACATTAAATATGTGAGAAAATAGTTAGTTAAGAATCAGTTAAACATGGAAAAACACATTATTTAATAAGGTTAATAAATGTTGGGGGTGTATTTAATAAATAGGGGTTGTGAATAGAATTACCATATGCCTAATATATCCGATCACGATAATGAACCTTCCCATCAGTTGTTCCAGAACCATCTTCACGGAGGTCTGAACGAGTGAGAATGCCGACTTTTCATGATGATTGTGTCTATTTAGATGACTGTGATAATTCTATGGGAATGATCCTGCGCCGTTGATGATGCTATGACGCGCCGACCAAAGAACTCAATGGCTTGAAGCCATGAACGAAGAGTTAAACTCAATGAAGTTGAATGAGGTTTGGGACCTTGTAGACTGCCTAGAGGATTCAAACCGATAGGTTGTAAAGGGTATTCAAATCCAAAATGAATCATCAAGGTGATGTCGAACGATAAAAGACCTGATTGGTCGCTAAAGGGTTTACGCAAATAGAACGTATGATTATAATGAAACCTTCTCTCTCATTTCTAAAAAGGATTCATTCCGCATTAGTATGGCCCTTGTATCTCATTACGATTTAGAGCTGCATCAAATGGACGTTAAAACAGCATTCCTGAACGGTGACTTACATGAGAATGTTATATGATGCAACTACAAGGTTTTCTGGTTGAGGGCAAGGAACACATGGTATGCAAGCTTAAGAAGTCCATTTATGGCCTTAGTCATCTCGACAGTGGTATTTTTTTAAAGGTGATTAATGGATTCGGTTCAAAGATAATTGCCTCGACCAATGCATATTTATGAAAAATCTATGAGAGCAAATTTATCATCCTTGTACTTTATGTGGATGACATATTACTCGTATGTAATGATTTAGGCATGTTACACGAGACTAAAGGATTTTTATCAAGTAAATTCGATATGAAAGATTTAGGTGAAGCCTCTTATGTTATTGGCATAGAAATTCACGGATTTCGAACTCGTGGCATGTTAGGCCTTTCTCAGAAAGCTTCTATTGAAAAGGTCCTTAAAAGATACAACATGCATAATTGCTCTTCCACAGTTGCACTGGTCTCTAAAGGCGAAAAATTCAGTTTATCACAGTGTCACAGGACCCAATTGGCGCTAGCAGAAATGGATAAAATCCCTTATGCCTCTGCCATAGGGAGCCTTATGTTGATCAAGTCTGTACGCGCCCAGATACTGTTTATATGTTGGTATGCTTAGACGTTACCAGATTAACTCGGAATGAATCACTGGAAGAATGCCAAAAAGGTTATGCGATACTTACAGGGTACCAAAGATTATATGCTCGTTTATAGGAAATCAGATACTCTTGAGGCTATCGGGTACTCTTATTCCGATTATACGGGGTGCGTTGACACCAGAAAATCAACGTCTGGATACGTATTTATGTTATCTGATGCACCCGTTTCATGGAAATGCAAAAAGCAAACGATTACAGCTTCTTCTACCATGGAAGCGAGTTCATGCATATTATGAAGCATCTGTCATGCGATTTGGATCAAGAACTTCATCGCTGGGCTTCATGTTGTGAACTCAATATCAAAACCACTCGAAATTTACTTGGATAATGAGGATGCAGTATTCTGTTCTAAGAACAACAAGTCAAGTAATGCTTCAAAGCACATTGATATTAAATATCTTTTGTGAAAAAAATGAGCCAAAATGAGTTAATATTCATTGAGCACATCAGTACCAGTGCTATGGTAGCTGACCCGGTGGACGAAAGCTTACCTCCAAGGTGTTTCGCGAGCACGTATGTAACTTGGGACGTATGCGAACTTTGATTTGGAGAGGTCATTAGTGTGAATGGATATTAATTTTGTGATCACGTTATGTAATAATATGGATCTACTTATGTATGACGATGTGATTTATAGCTTATAATCTGACACTAATGTTAAGCATTATTATATAAAATCACGTCGAGGACCACTTATGTTATGGGCCTAATGTCGAAGATGTCAAGTTTGTGACTTAGGAACGAATTTATTTCGTGTGATTGTTTAGATTCGGCCTATATCCGATTTGATGTTTAGATATATGGTCATTATTAAGGATATAATTTTGTCGACATAATCCCATTATGAAAAACTAATTAATTATGTTCTTTGCCCAAGTGGGAGAAGTTGGAATGATTTGATCCATTCCGTTATTGTTGGCCTACAAAAATAATTAGTTGGGATATTTTGATCCTTAATAATTTATTATTTATTGCCTGGTTATTAAGCTTTGATGGACGGACTAAGAACCATCACCACTTATCGGGGCCGGTCGCGTCTCTTGCTCTACAATTAATACCAGACCCGGGTGACTCTCTCTATATAAGCTATCATATAAGCCTTTTACGATCATCCTAAAAACACTACAAAACACACACACACACACACACACACACACACACACCGTAAACGTTCCTAACGATCGAACAATACGATGTCACTTTAACGTGGGAGTCATTAAAGAAGTACACGGGTCTCCATCAACCTCCGTTTTAGAGCGAAAGAGGCGAAGATCGTGTCCTGAAGGCCATCAACGATGTCTGCGATAAACACATGTAATTCATTAGTATAAACTCATTTCGTTCATGTATTAGAAAAGGTTCACTTCACGGTGGTGATCTCGCTTACGAATAACGAGACCACGTTATGATCACCGTGCGCTTCCGCACACATGGCCGTAATCTCGCTACGAAAACGAGATTACCTTACGACGTCATGCTTAGAGATCTAACGGTTACGTTAGTAACTCGAGTATGGGATCGAGATTACGTAAAGGCTATCGTGACCGTGATCCGTCAGATCTAACTATGATCGCATGAAGAAAGAAAATTTTAGATAGAATGGACTGAATGTTTTTAAATATCAAGGTGCACAATATATATTTGTGGAGAAGAAGATCAAGACAAAACAATCTTTGCAAAGAGATGCTTAAATTGCCAGCACAATAGATTCTAATCAACATCACTTAACTACAAAAACAACTCGCAATCATCGTCATCATCATTCATACTATCATAACATCAAGTAAATTATCTAGTGGACGTTATTAAGGATATGTGGATGTGTTGAGTTATGGAATGATGAACGATCCTGAAATATTAACTGCAATAGTTTATTTTAAGGTGTATCTATACTTAAGTATCCAAAAGAATAATAAAAAATTATCAGTTCAGTACCATATCAGAAAAGTTTTATAATAGGTACCTAGTGGAATAAAGTTTTTACATGTATCTACCTGTTTGGTTGTTAGTACCTTTTTATCATTGTTTTACGTATCATTTTATGCGTATATTACATATTAAATCACGTGTTTATGTACGTGGTATATATTCCCAATATGTTGCATGATATCTCTGTAAGCATGACATACCTTTTTTCAATGTATCACGTTTTTATGGTACCTAAAGTTCTAATATGATGTACCTTCAACCAAACATGTATCTTTGTGTAAAAAATTTATTCTATAAAGTATCTATGCATAAAAATATTCTGACAAATGTCTGATTTGGCTTTTTTATAGTGGTAATTACTTTTCAGGCCCCAAAAAGGTTTTAAAATAGTTTCAGACCCTATCAGAAAACATTGTTGTTTAAGACCCAATTTATAAAATTTAGAGATAAGGACCTAAACTTAAGCAAGTGTTATAAAGTGTATATGAACTGGTATCGGATGATCGTTTTGTGTTATTTTAGAACAGTGAAGTGATACTGAAAAACAATGAAGTGGTATTGCAGAACAATGAAATGGTACTGCATAACAATGAAGTGGTTCTGCAGAAATCGGGTCCTTAAAAGTATGAATTTTCTGAAATATAAAAGCCCTTTTTTATGTGTTAACTTCCCTTATGTATAAAAGCCTGAAATAAACAATTTCGAGTTAAACTCCGACTCGACCTCATCGCCTAAGACTATCTTTATCCATGACCTAAACAGCCGGTCATGAGAATAAAATATTAATTTCTCTCTGCTCCACATACACAACCTACCCCTCAACACAACCTAACATTTTCATACTTTATCAACAACCCTGCACAACCTGTAATATTTGTCTTTTATAATTATTTTTAATTGTATTTGAATGTTTGAAAAATAAATTACATTATATGACATAAAATTTAGATACTTTGGTCGTTGGAAAAAGAAAAATAATATGAAGTATGATAAATTATAGAATGTAATAGAGAAATAAATAATTTGAAATTGTGATTCAAAATGTATCAATATTAGTCTCTATTGTAGAGGAAAAATCATTACATTTTGTAAAAAAATAAAAATAAAATTTTAATAGATAATTAAATGTATCATAAAAATCAATAAAAACCACAACAACAGTTTACGGAAAACAGTGCACAACGTCGCGGCCATGGCCAAGAACTAAAAATTAATTACTAAGTTAAAACTAAAAATTTTAACACACTAACGGTGCGATATACACACACATTGGCGACTAGCGAGTAACATTGTTCCATTGATTTTCCTCCGCTTTCTCGGGTGGTTAACGCCGCGGCCATGGCCAAGAAGAGAGGATAACAAAACAGAGTCCTCAACGCCAGAACTGGGGGAGATTAAACCTACTGGGGTGAGTGCGGGTACTGCACATACGCCTAACCATGTTAAGCAATCGATGGACCCTACAATAGAAACAATCACAAAACTGATTGGACAATATGTTGGGAGCCCGCGGGGGGACAGGGTAACAAATCGGAAATGTTAACATTGGAACGTACCTTGAGGGAGCTCAAAGAGAAAAAAAGTATGTGTTGAGGAACATGATGATAAGGGCAGAGAGCGCAGTAAATCAATATGGGAGAATTTTGATATCTCGAAGCTGAGAAATGCGGGTACAAAGCTGGAATATGTGGAGCCTGTATTAACAGAAGGTGTGGAACTGGGACAAATTGAACTAGATGATATCTCTGAAGAGGTCAGTATTGGAACACTACAATTGTGTGTTATGTACTGGGTTCGAAACCCCCTTACTCCGTGATGAATGGATTCTTGAACAGAAGGTGGAAGAAGTATGGATTGCAGAAGGTATTGCAGGTGAGAGCTGGTCTGTTTATGGTCAAATTTGATTCCATGGAGGACTAGTGATAGAGTACTGCAGGAGGAGGTATTACAGTTTGACAGGAAACCAGTCATTCTAGCCCGTGGACATCAAACACACAATTCAAAAAAGGGGAGGTGGAGAAAGTCCCTATTTGGATTCAATTTCCACACTTAGAGCTTAAATATTGGGGTGTAAGAGTTTGAGCAAATTAGCGAGCCTTGTAGGGAAGCCCATCATGGCAGATGGGGTCACTGAGAGAAAAGAAAGGATACAATATGCGGGGTTATTGTTAAAGTTGAATTGAAGCATGAACTGAAGGACACCATATCTTTTATCAATGAGTATGGACAATTGAGTGAGCAAAAAAGTGGTATATGAATGGAAACCGACCAAGTGTGCAAGCTGTGGCATGTTTGATCATGAGAAGGAGGTGTGCAGGAATGGGGATGGTAAGAGAGAAAGGCGGGACAAGCAGAATGAGGAATCAGAGGGGGACAAAACGGATGAGCCTAGCTTTAACAGAGATGCTAACCAACCAGAGGCACCTCAGAAGATCTCTGTAAATATCCTGGAAGATCAGACACCAGAGGGATCTCACCAGCTGCAGGAGGCTGAGGAAGAATGATGAATGGCTCATTAAAGGGAAAAGAAGGTATATAGAGAGCAGGGGACTAGTAAGAATGGTAATGCTGGCAGAGATCAGAGTAATGGCTCCCAGGCCTGTCTGGAGGGGTTGGGGGATAGATCTTTAGTATAGAATGTGAGGGGTATGAATACCCCTCATAAACAAGCCGAGATAAGTCTGCTACGTAAGAATTTGCAGATTAATCTGGCTTGTCTTACCGAGACAACAAAAAGAAAAATAATATAGAGAGGATAATGGTAAATGTTTTAGGGGCTGGAACTATGTGAATAATTTGGAATGCCATCCTAATGGAAAGATAGTGTTGATTTGGAAAAGGGAACGGACTGTGAATGTTCTTAAGCAGACTGACCAATTGCTACATGTGAAAGCTATGAGACAAAGAGAAGAATTCATGCTGACATGCATCTATGGGCACAACAACTTGGCAAAGAGGCAGGAGCTGTGGGAGGATATTCGAGATTACAGCAAGCTACTTACCTTGGTTAATTTTGGGGGGGACTTTAATAATGTATTGAATGTAGGGGATAGAATAGGAGGAACCCCTGTGACTGCTTCAGAGTATGAAGGATTAAGGGAATGTATTAGAGACTGTGAAGTGATGGAAATGACAAGGAAAGGGAACCAGTTTACCTGGACTAATAGGCAGATAAGGAAAGTAGAGTGTGGAGCAAAATTGATTGGGTGTTTGTGAATCTTGCTTGGGTTGAGATGTATCCAGATATAGAGGCTCATGTGCTGGAGGAGAGTATCTCTGATCATACTCCTATTTTGATAAGGAAGGTGGATTCACAGGGGCCAAATAAGAAGAGTTTCAAATTTCAAAACATGTGGGTAGATGCACCAGCATTCATGGAGATAGTTATGTTGTATGGAAATGTAAGTTTGCTGATAAATGTGAGTGGAATGTTTTACACAAATTGAGGCATTTGAAAAGGTCCCTCAAGGAGTTGAATAGGATGCAGTTCCCTGATATTGTGAACACTATGGAAAGGAGCAGGCAGAGGCTGAAGGAAGCTCGGAGCACTTGCATGCTGACCCATTTAACCTGCAGCTGATACAGGAAGAGAAGAGCATGGCAACAGAATTTGAGAATCTGAGTAGGGATGCCACTAAATTCTTGGCTCAAAAAGCCAAAACTCTGTGGTGGCGCAAGGAGATAGGAATACAACTTTTTTCCATGCCATGGTTAAGCAAAGGGCTGATAGGAATAGAATATCATCTATCTATACTGAGACAGGGGGACTACTAGATCAGTATGAGGATGTTGTTGCCCATCTTGGGATTATTATAAGTGCTCGTTTGGTTTGATAGGTTTATTTATGAGGGTTATATTAAAGTAAGGGTTTATATAAAACAAATTAATTGGTATAAATTAAATGTGTGTTTGGTTCGTGGGTTTAAATAAACACATGTGAGGAGGTGTGTTATTTAAACCCGTCTTCATGGGTTTAGAGTGGTTTTATATAAACCATTGGTTTAGATAAACCAACGAACCAAACACGCTAACATGTTCCAAATCCAGGTTTAAAATTACTAAACCCGTCAAACCAAACAAGCACTAAGGGGATATTAGGTACAAAATGCCAAGTACAGCTGAGGTGAGGATGCTGTCATACAGCAGGGTCATGTATTATCCATGCAGAGCAGATGGAATGGTTCAACCTTTTAGCAGTGAAGACATAAAGAAAGCAATGTTCTCCATACAAGTGATAAAGCACCGGGGGCCGATGGGTACAATAGTGAGTTTTATAAGAAGGCTTGGAAGGTGGTAGGGGAGGATATCACCCACATGATACAAAATTTCTTTCAGCAAGGACAACTGTTGACAGCCCTCACCAAAACCACTATAACACTGATTCCAAAAGTTGATCACCCCAGTTATGCAAGAGAATACCGGCCATTTCCTGTTGTAATACAATATACAAATGTATTGCAAAGCTAATCTGCTCTAGACTTAGACTAGTACTTCCAAGCTAGTACAGGAGAACCAAGGGACGTTTGTGCCAGGGAGAGCCATTGCCCACAATATTCTCATCACCCAAGAATTGCTAAGGCTGTATAAACGAGGATCAGTATCACCTAGGTGCCTCATGAAGATGATTTAAAGAAGGCGTATGATATGGTAGAATGGAGCTTTCTTCTTAGACTGTTACAGAATTTAAATTTCCCAGTTAGAATGGTGGGTTGGATTGAGCAATGCATCACAAGAGTCTCCTATCAACTGTCCATTAATGGAATTTTGGAAGGGAACATCAAAGGGGCAAGGGGGATTCGACAAGGGGATCCAATGTCTTGTTGCTATTTTTCTTGGTCATGGAGTATCTAACACAAAGCTCAGCCTTGCAGCAAATGGAAAGGACTTCAGATATCATCCCTGTGTAAACATTGCGGATTGTGAATTTATGCTTTGCAGATGATTTGATCATTATGTGCAAAGCCCACAGAAAATCTGTCGAACTGCTCATGGAGAGCCTCCACCAGTTCCAGCTCACCACAGGACTGGAGGCAAATCACAGCAAATCCCATATTTACATAGCTGGTGTGAGTGATCAGGCGAGGCAGGAGCTGATTGAGATGACAGGCTATGATGCAGGGACATTTCCAATGAGGTACTTGGGGGGTACCCATATCACCAACTAAATGGAGCCGAACCGACTGCCAGGAGCTTGTGGATAGAATAGTGAAGCGCATCAATTGTTGGATACGAGGCACCTTTCGTATGCGGGAGATGCTGCCTTATAAATTCAGTGTTATTATCTCTACATACTTATTGGGGATCCATCTTTGTACCACCTAGAAGTGTGGTAAAAACTTGCGGATCAAAAGTGTAAAGAATTTTGTGGGGGAAGAAGGATACGGGAAAAGATGCAAGCCTTAGTAGCTTGGGATTTGGTATGTCGAAGGAAGAGCTGTGGTGGCTTAAACATTAAGAATTGTGGAGACTGGAATCATGCATGCATAGGGAGGTTAATGTGGGACATCGCGGGGAAGAAGGACTGCTTATGGATTCGATGGTTGAATGGTGGTGTTCTACGGAATGGGGATTTCTGGACCCACATGCACCTAATGATTGTAGCGGACATGGAGGAAATTGAACAAAATTAAGGAACTGTTCCGACAGGGAGTTGAACATGGGAGATGGCTAGGCCATATGTCAGGGGAATACACTGTCGCATCGGGCTACACTGGCAGGGTCAACACAGAGAAGTTAAATTTGAGCTCGCCGAGGCCGTGCGGAACAGATGGTCTAGTCCTAAACATGCTATTGTACTTGGTTGATTGTCCAGGGGAAGATTCTGACAAGAGATCGATTGCAGAGGTGGGGAATGATGATCACTGATACAGAGTGTCTGTTATGCAGGAATGCAGAGGAAAATGTGCATCACATTTTCATGCTGTGTGAGTTCAGCAAATGTTCAACATTGGATCAAGGTACGGATTCCTGCCGTGCTAGAGGGAGTGAAGAGATTACTGCGCAATTTGGGGAAGCGAAAGCACAAGGTGTGTAAAGTGCGAATTCTGGTGATCGCAGCTTTGTTCTACATGATTTGAATGAACGCAATAGGCGGCTCCATGGAGAGGCAGCGCGATCGGGAGAGGAAGTGGTGAGAATGATCAAGAAGGGCGCTCTGCATCAAATTACCAGCTTGCGGGTCCTTTCTACAACGCAGGAAGAGCAAGATTTTATGAATCACTTACTGTCTGTTTCCAATTGCTGAGGGTAGGTTCACTAGTCGATAAGCACTATGTATTGAACAATTATGGCTCTTGGTGGTAATGATAACTTCATACCGAAAAAAAAAAAAACAGTGCACAAACGATTGGTGCACCAGGTTGGTCCCACCACCGGGTTGTGGGGGTTGTGAGATTATTTTAATTCTTTGATTTATTTAATCATAAATATTCAGCAACCGGTCGTGAGAAGCACCGATAAACATAGTCTAAACCAAGGGGTATTTTAACAAAAGGCAGTCACTTATAGGCATTTTAAAAAAAGGGAGTCAAACCAAGTCAATTCAATAAAAGGGAGTGGAATTAATAACTAACTAACCATTAACTATTAACTTAAATTAGTCATTAAGTATATCTTTTTTAAATATAAATAAAAATGAACGAATCAACCGACGAAGTTGGACAGAATCATCCAACGCATACCCAAGATCCGGACCACCCAAGATCGAAGATCGAAGTTC